>CAUZXS010005875.1:0-196743 GCA_963585895.1 Sepioteuthis lessoniana
TATTTTGACATTTAACTATGTGTAAACAAAATCTATACTTATGATAAACTGAATTGGTTGAATTAGAACTGTTTGACTAGACTGAATAGCTTGAAATAGAAATGTTTTTGACAATTAAACTGTGTACCCATGCTAAATTGTTTGAAATAGAACTGATTACTTGTATAAAAATGGATTTGGCAAAAATAACCTACAATGGTTGATATGCCATAAAAACCAAGCAACCATTAAGTTTGAAACTCTACAATTACATTGATATATTTTGATGTCAATTCAAAAACCAATTTTGATTTGATTTTAAAAAAAAAGTTGTGATCAAGCAGTTTGCAGATATATTAACATCTACAAAGATTTTTAAAAGCAGACAATCCTGGAAAATGATCTGATTATTTTCTTTATTTTCTCTTTCCAGGTTGGTAAAGCAATGTCCTCTAATGAGAGTGCAGCATATGACATCATGCGGTCACTTGATGTTGACTATGTATTGGTCATTTTTGGTGGTGTGATTGGCTATTCTGGTGATGATATTAATAAGTTTTTATGGATGGTACGAATTGCTGAGGGTGAACATCCAAAAGATATTCGGGTAAGACTATCTAATTCACGTTTGACTTCATTTTTATTCTTTGGAACTGTCTACTTATTTGTTCTTGCCATTGACTGTTCAAGTAGAAACTTAATCATAATTATCATTCATCTTTTATTATTTATACTTGAATGAAGATATAAATTTAGAAAGTATTTAGTCATAGGATATTTATAAATAAAATGTTTGAACCTTTAATTCACTTAATGTTTTACATTAAAAGTTAATGATCTCAGAGGTGTTTCATGATGAGGAAAATCTACAAATATAAATTTTACAATGTAAAAGTTTTTTTATTTATTTATTTTTTTAAAGTTTTATTATTATTTTATTTTATTTTTTAATTTTTTCGATTATTGTAAATTTCTGTTCAAAATGGTTTTGACACATGGCGAGATGCAAGAGATACTCAAAAGTTCTTAGTCTGACCAAGAACCTTAGAACACTCTATTCTTATTCAATCAGGAATTAAATATACTTGACACGCATAATTTCTTAAATTTTAATCTTTCCAAAAAAATATCTAGGAAAATTTAGAAAAAAAAGGTAATCACCTTCTTGGTTGGGTGGAGAAATTTTCAGCACCTTCAAGAAATAAACAGTTTATTATTATTGGTGCCTGGATTGTGTTTGGTGATTCTGTACAGAATATAAAATTAAACTTGATTTTAATTTAAGTAATTTAATTTTGTCAATTTAATTTAGTTCTGAATTAAAAATTGCTGCTATTTTTAGGCCAATCATATTTTGATCCTGACTTTCAAAGCAATTTACTATTGGATAGAAAAAAAAATTGATTACTAAGCAGATGCAAACTAAACTGCTACTTTCCAGTTAAGCTTCACCCAATGCAGTAACTGGTCATCTACCTAGATAAAGAATATAAGTAGCCTACAGACAAAACTTTAAATTGAAATTAGATTAATTGTTTTCATAAAAGGTGTCTCTTCACACAATCTGTTCTTTACAGCAATATGTAGATGTGGAAACAATAATTATGTCAATCAAACAAGATAAAGATCTTTTTTCTTTTTCCAGGAATCTGACTATTTTACTCCTCAAGGAGAATATAGGGTGGATGCTGCTGGGTCATCAACTCTCCTCAATTGTTTAATGTATAAGCTATCTTATTACAGATTTGGACAGCTACAGGTAAGTTAAAGGTTTTGGTAAATGTCAATTTTATTTCAAATACAAAGTTACAAATTAGACTATTTGAATTTATATTTTGTATAACCATTGTGTGATTTGACTTAAAATTTTCTATCATTTTTTTATACAGTAAAGTTCACATAGGCAATGACAAATTTTATTTGCTGTAAGATTCTCATTGATTGTGCCTAGAAAATGAAATAATTTTAAGTACTGCTTGTTGAGAGGGTTATTCTGTCATATTTAGTAGCTTTCAAATGATTATGCAGATCACATTTCAAATGAGCAAAATCTGCACTAAATTTATTTCTCATCTGTAATTTGAAGGCAGCTGCAAATAAAAATTGATGCTTGTTAAAGTCTTGTTAGTGATTTGAGTTCTGATCCATGGATTTGATGTTTTTCATAGTACGAAAAAATTGATATTAAGTTTTAGTTCTTCATTCTTTTTGTCATAAGATTAACACTAATGTAGATGTTCTTGTTGCAAAAAAAAAAAATGGAATTCATATTATTATTTTTTTAATAACTTCGTTTAATTTTTTTCTTTTTTCCATCATTTCAGCTTGATTTTAGAAATCCACCTGGGTATGATCGCACTCGAGGTGTTGAGATAGGGAATAAAGACTTTGATCTCACCCATCTAGAAGAGGCTTATACAACTGAGCATTGGTTAGTGAGAATCTATAAAGTAAAAGATCTTGACAACCGTCAAAAACTTAAAGCTAGGCGACCTATCAAGAAAACTATGAAGAGACACATATCAAAGACAGTAAGTGGAATTTTTAATTTTATTTTTATTTATTTATTATATGTATAGTTTCTTCTACTTGTAGATTAGTGAAATTTATAATGAACATTTATTTCATGCTCTTCAGAGAGAATATTTTTGTCCCACACAAATATTGTAATCACTCACTCAAAGAGTGTGCAGGCTCGCCTCATCAGTGATGCTCTTGGGGTCCTTACAAGTTTCGGGTCTTCCAACATCATGCTTGCTCTCCCAAGCAACCCTACTGAAATTATTACTCCGACAGGAGATTCTGCCATAAAAAGTTTGCCAAGTATGCAATACTGCACAGCACACACCTGAAAAAGTCAAACTGGTATTGAGCTTTAAACTGGAAGTGGCCAATGAGAAATGACATGCGTCACTTCCCTTCCTGTCGCGAGTAATTAAAAGGGTAAACAATCACTGGCTCATCTTCTCCTCCTGGATCTTGTAGGAGTATACTTACACGCACTGAGCCAGGTTTGGTTTAAGATAACAGGTAAGCAAATTCCTACTCGCACGTATTCAGTTATTTATTTATTTATATATATATAAACTACTCAACTACTACACACATGACTCCAGACAAAACAAACCTATTCATATATAATAAAACCACCCTAAAAACAACACAAAAAACCTATTTAGAAAATACAAACAAAAATTACTATTTAAGAAATACAAACAAAACCATTTTTTTAGAAAAAAACTGCAAGAGGAAAAAAACTATATAAAAAACGAAAGTAACATTAAACCGAAAATTATAAACTTGTCTTCACACAAGTTAAATAAAGACCAAAAAGACCTACTTAAACTAGGTCTCAAATTTTGCCCCACCCCAAGAAGCAACTCAGGAGAACTTAAAAAAGATCTCAAAGAATTTGAAAGGAAATTTAGACTAATAGAAATATTCAAAAATAAAAAAGATACAGACAATTGCCTTGTAAAAAATAAGACCAAATTCTTTCCAGACAAAAACAACAATTGTGAACTAAACAGATTCTTCAAAAAATTATGGAATATTAACCTAAAACAAAAAACCTTTCACGAAAATAAAAACGAGCCTTAAAAAATTTACAGGAAAACAAAAACATAATTATAAAAGAAGCAGACAAAGGTAGTGCCGTAGTCATCTTGGATAAAACATACTATAAAACCAAAATCCAAGAAATATTGGAAGATAAAATCTACTACAAACTGATAGATACAAACATAGACAATAATATAATATCAAAAATCACAAAATTCTATAAAATGCACAACAAATCACTAACCAAAAAAGAAAGACTTCTTAACAAACCATTTCTCCATAACCAGTAACTTTTATGTACGACCAAAAATTCACAAATTCAAACAAATAAAAAATGCCATAGAAACACAAAAATCAGAATATATAGAAATCCCAAACCCCAGTGACCTCAAATTCAGGCTCATTGTAGTAGGCCTGTTATGCCCAACTAGCAGACTCAGCAAACTAAAAGACATCTTTCCTAAAAGACACCTTTCCTAAATAAAATAAAAAGTTATACGAAGGACAACGTAGATTTTTTTTTTTTTTTTTTTTTTTTAACTCCATACCAGAAAAAATTGATCCCAACACACTCATAGCCACATTTGACGTCACAAACCTATATAGTAATATCCCCCATGAATTAGGAAAACAAACCATCTCATTTTGGATAGATAAACACCCAGATATATTACACCCAAGATATAACAAAAATTTTATCATAGAGGGTATAGAAATAATCTTCAACAATAACTCTTTCCAATTCAACAACATTAACTATATCCAGACACTAGGGACAGCTATGGGAACAAAAATGGCGCCAACATACGCTACCCTAACCCTAGCGTATTTAGAAGAAAACCTATATGAAATAATAGGTAAAAAAAAATACGGCAACGACATAAAAGAAGACTACCAAATCATGGAAAATATACTTGGATGATTGCTTCATATTCTGGAAGTACCCATGGGGGGACATCAATGAATTGCACGACCTACTACAAAACCTACACCCAAAAATAAAATTTACAATGGAACACAACCTAAAAGAATTACCATTTTTACACATCCTCATAAAAAACGTAAATAGCAAAATCATCAGATATCTACCACAAACCAACTGACACCCAACAATACCTCCACTTCAGAAACCACCACCCCAAAAACTGTATAAAATCCATCCCTTACACACTAGCATGTCAAATACTCACAATAATCACCGATAAAAACCTAAAAAAAACACCCTTCAAAGAACTGCACGCAACCCTACACCAGAGAGGATATCCAACAACACTAATAAATAAAGGGTTGGAATTAGCAGAAAAAATACCCCTAAGAGAATTAAGGAACCCGAAAAAACACAACGAAAAACCCCTAGCATACATAGCAACCTACAACAAAAATAATCCAGAACTATTCTCAGAAATAATGAAAAATCTGGAAGAAATTGAAGACAAAACCAAAGAAACACTAGACTCAACAAAAATAATTAAAAGCTAGAGACAACCCAAAAATCTGAAAAGAATACTTACCTCTTTTACATTTGGAAAAAAACAAAAGGAGTTACCAAATGCAAAAAAATAAACGATGCAAAATCTGTGATATAATTATAGAAGGTAATTCCTACACCTTTAAAAACCCTGAAACCTAATTCAAGATAAATAAAAACTTAAGCTGCAACTCAAAAAAATGTATACATAATTGAATGTAACGAATGCAAAGACAATGACTACACACTACTTCAAATAAAGGAAAGAAACTTTATAGATAAATTCAAACCTTAAATTAAATAAAATATGAACCATACACAAACGGAAACAAACAAACAAATGTGTGTGTGTGTATATATATATACACACACACACACACACACACAAAAAAACATAAGTAATTAAAAATCATTCAAACTACAAACACTAGTAAATTAAAATCTCATTTAATACCCATTAACTAGACCATATGCCAAACATGTTCTTAGACAAAAGAAAAATAACACATACACAGACATATGTATATATACACAAAAAAAGAACTACCAGTAAATTTAAAACCACAAAACTCCCATGATACACACTTGCACACACAAAAAAGCTGTTGGTGAAACCCAAAACCACTTCCACACACGCACACAATTATAAACATATCAAAGACTGGTAAAGCAGACCAGAGTAAACACACTCCAGGAAAGAGGGACAATGGCCCCTATATAAACCAGTTTGACCAAGCAAGGGTCATTTATACTGGAAACAAGATTGAGGTCAAGTCTCATTGAGTACCTCATTAAAAAAGGCCTTGTGCCACACATGATTTCTGACGAAAGCAACAAGCTGGAAACATACATATATATAACATGTATGTAAGAACAAAATAAATAAATTCAAAAAATACAAATCTCTTTGTGAACATTTCCTATTTTAAAATATATCCTTATTCTTTCTTTGGACCTACAACAACCATCTTTAAATATATAATTGTGCAAACTAAGTCTTTACAAAAAAAAAAGAAAATATTAATGACAATAAGTAAATAAAAACTTCACCAACTCAACAAAAATATACTCTACCAGACAGTCGTAGTAAGACACTGACAGCAATAATTCTATGAGCAGATATAATCTTAGAGGAAAACAAATCTTGACACTGCGAGAAATGGGAAAGTTTTGGGGTTTTTTTTTCCTTTGCTTCCCCCACCGTTCTTTTCTTTTTGTTTTTGTTTTTTTTATAGGTGAAGCATTTCATTTTTTTTTTTTTTTTTTTTTTTTAGCAGTTAGTGTTCGCCAATGGCCCGGGAGACCTGGGTTCAATCCCAGGTCGAGTCATACCTAAGACTCAAAAAATGGTACTTGTTTCGTCCTTGCTGAACTCTCAGCATTATAAGGTACGGATCAAGGGTAAAGTGGAGTAATCCAGGGAAAGGAGTAGCACCCTCCCCTACTCCTTGGGGTCGTTGCTATCAAAAAGGGAACCTTCAGTTCACCCTCGACTATGGTCTCCAACTTTACTTACTTATATGTGGTGCCTTCAATAAGTTTCCAGGCTTTTTTGTACAGGCATTTAAAATTGTCATAGACTCTTGAAAATTCCCTATGTTATTGCTATACATCTTATGAGATGACTGACCAATTTTTATGATTTCAACTTCAAATGAACAGCTACAGCAGCAATTGGAATACACCCTACTAAAGCCTGATTGTCACAGCTGGGGAATTTCAAAAATGCAATCTGGACGTGAGTACACTTTAGAAGAACGATATGCAATAAAATTCTGTTTTTAAACTTGGAAAAAATGCCACAGAAATGTATGGAATGCTTCAGACTGCTTTTGGAGCATCTTGCATGAATCAAGCATGAGTTTTTGAGTGGCATAAGATTCAAGGGAGTCTGTGAGGGATGATGAAAGGTGTGGGAGGAGTAAGGAAGTCAATACACCACAGTTGATTGGCCAAAGGGTTTGAGTTACTATGTTGAGGTTTTACGGGAGTTCAGGATGAGATTCTATCGGAAGAGGTCAGCACTCTTCAAATCGGGTCAGTGGCATTTCCAGCAGGTCAATGCACCAGTCCACAACTCCATCCTTGTCACAGACAATTTGACCAAGATGGGCATCAAGACAGTTCCTCAGCCTCCCTAAAGTCCAGACCTTGCCCCCTGTGACTTTTGGTTATTCCCTAAGCCCAAGGAAAAACTTAAAAGCTGTCGTTATGAGACAATTGAGGAGATGATAGAGGCTGTGATGAAGGTCATTGACACACTCACACGAGGACTTCCATGGGGCCTTCCAGAAGTTGTTGGAATAGTACAAGTGCATTGCAGCCGGAGGAGATTACTTTGAAGGGGACTAGTTTTTTTCTCTCTTTATTCCCCCGCCATTTTCTTTTCTCTTCCAAACTCTTTCTATTTTACCATCAAAAACCTCAACACTTGTTAGTCTCTGTTGTGCTCCATGGATCTGATCTTTTAATCCATAACCATCTTGACGCTTTTTCTGTTGATTCTGAAATTGCTCTGATGGCCTTTCTCTTTCTTTTTTTTTTTTTTTTTTTTTTTTGTTTGCCTTTCATACCTAGTCAACTCAGAATTCTGCATAAAGATGTTTTTGCAAAACCCTGGCAGCCAACTTCTATCTGATAATATGCCGTTTGCCATTTGTTGGATTTGCATTGTTCTACTAGCTCCTGATATTTTTCAAGGTTTCTTTTGCAGGCCACTTCGGTATTTTCCTTCCTCAAGTCAGTCAGTTCTATCAGCTCAACCTGAATTAAAATCGGACGCAGGGTAGTTGTTGCAATTTGTTCCAGAACTTTCAATCATTTCCTGATATCTACTCTTAACTGCCAGTCTCAGGCGGTCAATAGCAGGCAAAAGTTAATTTTACACACTGAGGGAGGGGGTAGTTGCCAGCTTTGCCGAAGTAAATCAGTTTTGCTATTGGCTTGAAGTTGCTTACACAGATTGCAGTGTCCACTGTATTGGCTATCATCCTAAGTACCTGGTCATGTCTCCAGTGGTACCTCCCATCACCATGTGCCCTATAATGTGTCTTAGTGTGCTTTTTCCAGCACAGAGTGGACACAATGGTATTCCAGATGTCTGCATATGAAGTAATCTAATTTTACAATAATATATTACAATAGGTATACATTTTAAAAAAAATTTCTATAAAGGAAGATATTCTCTGCCTCTTAATACATCACTAAATTCTTGTAAAAGAAATTTGAGTGTCAATTATTTGAAATTTCTGATTAAAACTAAAATGTACTATTGAACTTTTTTTCTTATTCAGATACCTAATCTACAATATTAGACAATTGTTATATAACTCGGTAGTTATCTCCCTTGAACCAGTTGAGGTTTTCGGAGAGGGGCGAATTAATGAGAAAATTGCATTATTAATCGTATCTTCTCAATATAGAAATAATTATTCTTAAATATGTACAGCAATTTACTTGATTTCAGGGGGGGGGATAATTCAAATTTCAAAGAAAACTATAGAATGATGTATTTGATTATATTAAATAAAAAGAAATTCAAGACAAAAAGTTGCACTTGGTCATTCCAGTTATCATTTTTGTCATAAGATACTATATTGCTTTTCTGCTATTGAAGTAACTATAGAACAAGTTGAAAAGAATGCCTTACATTGTGCAGTAATTAATACTATCTCTCTCTCATAATTGTTGCATTTTAGTGTAGGAAGTTTTTATGCAAATTAAGCCTCCACCACCTTTTTTTTTCCACTTTCTCTCTCTTTTTTTCTTTTTTTTTTTTTTTTTTTTTTTTTTTTTGTTTCCTGTTTCAAAATCATTTAAAATCATTTATAAGGGAGATAACATAAATTATGACGTCAGTAGTCAGACCTCAACATTGCTAGATTTGCTATTGATAATGCAAATTTTAACTTTTCAGCCTGCAGAAAATCTCTGATAACTGGATAACTTAAAGATCATGTCATTCATGCATGAAATATATATATAGTATTAATATATTTTATAATTTACTATTATTATATATTTTGTATTTAAAAAGAAAAAAAAGGTTTCTGTGCACTAAAGAACTGAACTAAGCAATGCAAAAAAAAAGTCATGCTCTTTTTGTCTCATTACAACTCCATCCACAATTACATATTTTATTTCTTAGTGTAGGGTTTCTTGTGCAACGTTTGCATTTTAGGAATTAAAGTTTGTAAAAGGGCTTAAACCCTTTGCAAAATTGGATGCCCAACAAATTTAAAATGATTTTCTTCAAATAAAAGTAATGCATTTTATATATTCTCTTGTATGATTTATGATTTTATTAACTTGTTTTATTTCTAATCCTTCCTCTTTTCTGTTTTCTCTTCCATTAGACCAAAAGAAAACAAGGTCGTATCAAGGATAAACCAAAAATTAAGAAAGGTATTAAAAAGGGCAAGAAATTGAAATGAGGCTATTTCTTGCTACAAATATAAAATCGGCCCTGTCAAAACATGGTCAGTGCTTCAGAAATAGCACTGGACTTCCTCCCTGCCATGGGTCAAGCTCAGAAGACAACCAGTGTCAGTATTTGAAGCAATTTCATAAACCGGACCACTTTCCCCTTTTCTTTCTTCCTTTTTTCTTTTTTTTTTTTTTTTTTTTTTAGTTTTGTACACACAAACAGAACACATTGTTCATTTGTCCTATCTTCATTTTCACTCCAAATTGGATATCACAATCTTTCTTCCACTTAAACATTAATAAGGAAATTATTTTGTAATAGCCAACTTGGATTTTTTTCTATAAATACTGTAACAAAAAATATTTGGCCTTAAGTTTTGAGACCACTCAGACATTTAGTTTTTTGCTCTCAATGCCCATTTTTTGTTCAGGTTTTTTTTTTCTTAAGTACCTTGTTGGCAGTATTGGGCTTGAGTTAAAGGCAGCCTTCATTCCAAACTGGGACAGACATTTGAAACATACATTAAACAAAACAAAAACTGTCTAACTATTCAATGCAAATATTTCTGTTATTTAGATTAAAACAGAATCCAAACAAATTAGTATTTCCTAAGTGGTCATTTCAGAACTGATGGCTGAAATTTTCAAATACTGAACAGCTGTTTCCTCATGTTTATTTTCACTTTTTATTTTTATTTTTTCATTTTTTTTATTTTTTTTTAATTTTAATTTTTATTTTTTCCAAATGTTATTTGTATGAATAAATAAGAGTTGTAGAAATTTTTATTTATTTTTTCGTATTTTATTCACAATATTGGAAAAAAATTAAAATACCTCTGGACTATGAAAACAAGATGCCCTGTTTATTCCATTAAAACTGGATTAAACTACCTATAAGATGAAACTCTGTTGGTTTAGATAAGTCATTTGAATTTCTCCAATTCAAATAAACCATTATTACTTGTCTAATGCATTCAAAAATCCTGTGGAAAAAAAAATGAGGATAATTTATATGGATTCATATGGCCAAAATGAGTTGATATTCTTGTCCATCTTAATGATAACTGAAGTCTTTCAAAAGACCCATTCCTGAAAATGGATATTGCCCTCCTTTTTGGATTCCTTTAAATAAAATTTAGAAATTATCTGAAGTGCCTCTGTTGTCTCTCTATTTTGAGCAATTTATTGTAGGTCAAAATTTAAGTTATTTTTCAAATCAATAAAATGCACTTATTTATGAGGCCATCTCGACTTAAGATGAACAAATTGAAATTATTTTTCAAACAAATACAATATTGGAATATTTGTTCATTAAATGACATATTGCACCAGGAATCAACATTATGGTCAATCATACTGAAAGCACCTGTTAGACCACTGAAGTTAAGCAGCAATGAGCCTGCTCAAAAATTAGATGGATGATCACTTAGGAAAAACTGATACTATAAATGATCTGAGGCCTGTAAGTTCTGCAAAGCTTTGTAAATTATATATGATTTTTTTTTTTTTTCTGAACCCTGCACTTTACTGAATGGCCATAAAATAACAATTGAAACATGATGGAAAGCAACAAACATAAGATTAAAGAAAGGCTAGTCAAAAATCTATATTAATAATAGACAGTTTGATATCAACCTACTGAATTCTCAGTGCATATTTATTGGCCCTTGGGAAAATTTTGTTAAAAAAATTTCCTCATAAAGGAGTCTCTAATAATAATCACTTGCAAGCCATGTTGCTGAAAAATAATTAGTCAGACAAATCATACTTTTTATTTATTTATTTTTTAAGTTATATGGTTTTGGGTATTCTTATCTAATACTAATAACTTGCAAGTAATAATATAGTCTCAAATAAGTATTTTATTTAATAATAACCATTTGTTTGCACGCAGTATTGACCCATAAATTGAATCCCAACAATTCTTACCACTCGACAAAATGGTGAGATAGCAACTTCATTCTCTTACAAATATTTACATTGCTCCCACTGATTGGAACCCTAAAGTACAATAATTCAATTTTACTTTAGTTTGTTTTATTTCTCTAAATGCATATCCACAACTTATGGCTTATTAAATGCTGAATTTGGTTGATTGTAATCAAAACTATATTTTTAATTTATATTATTTAGATGATTCAGACTATTGTCCTTATCTTTATTGTTATATACACAACATTTTAGCCAATTTGCTGCCTTCAGGTATTTGTCATACTTGAAAACCTTCACAGAACTTCAAACCAAACTCTTTATTTTATCCACAAGAGTACATTGTTCTAATTCCATTAAACATGACCAGGTACAAGTTTTAAGCTCTGTTAAATATTCCTTGTTATTTTTGCCTGTAGTCAAGATTGAACCTGCTAATTCCAGATGATTTCACTTTGAATTTGCATTAGATTTTTAGCATTTATAAAACTGATGTTTTTTTTTTTTCATCTAGACTCTTACTTCTTGCTACTATTATGATTTTTTTTACTTTTGCTCATATTGCATTAATTTTTTTTTTTTTTTTTTTTTTTTTTTTAATCTAACCTTGCTTTTTAATTAATGGTTCCCATATTGTATTCATCTCTATACTTAGGCTATAGCAATCTTTGAGTAGACCAATGTATATACTGCTTCTTGGTTTCATCCCATAAGAACAGATGGTTTCCCTTTTCCTTAGATTTATTAGTCCCTCCCCAAAATCACTCTGAATTGTCTAGCAAGATCTGTGGTGTAAAAGGTATCAGCATTCAGGTTATACTGTTCAAACTGAAGTCATCTGGAGGTTGCAGGTTCTGTTCTGACTACAGGTGAAAATAACAAGGAATCCTTAAAAATGACTAGGTACTAGTGTTAAGCTATATTAATGGAATTAGAATCTCCCCCTATAGATTAAATAAAGGGTTTGGTTCAAAGTTCTGTTAAAGTTTCTAAATTCAACATGAAAGTTCCTAAGTTCAATAAGAAACACTTGAAGAAGGTCAAAACATTGTGTATGTAACGATAAAGATGAGGACAATAGTCCAAATAATCGAAATAATATAAATCATCTTGCTTCATGTAAAATACATTTTTGCTATAATCATTTGTTTGTCTACAGTTATCAAGTATTCTGACCTAATGCAAATAATTTTGCTATTTATTATTTGGTTTCAAGTAACTTATAACAATCGTGAGTAAACAATGATGCAGTTTAATATCATATCCACCCACCACCATGCTTAACCTGTGTGTGTGTGTGTGTGTGTGTTCTATTAGTCTGTATAGGACAGGACTGTTTTTTGTTACAAATAGCAGCTGTCTTGCCAAATAGTGCCTGACATGAAAGCAACAGTGTATCATTCATGAGGAAAAATAGCACTTCTTGACATTTACTTAAGTGTTGCTGAAACAAAGGCCAAACAGTGGGTGACCGTACATTGTTGATGTAATGGTATCATACAAGGTTCCCAAACAGTGGATTTGAGCACAGTTAGGCATTGGGTTTTAACAGTGGCAACAGTGCACATTCAACACAGCTCTCATCTCAAAAAGAAAAGTGCCTCAATCAGCCATAAATTATGTCAATAAAAGATGGACTACACTAACATTTTTCTGACAATGACATCATCTGAAAATTATAAAAAGTAAAAACTTCATGATCTCGAACAAATCTCTTGGATCCTAAAAAGGATATCACAAGGCCATCAACTGTCTGGGTTTATAATGGTCTGCTAGAGTAGCTTGCTGACCTTGACACCATGCAAGATGCCCACTGACCTGTTTTAAGAACTCTCTCTCTCTCTCTCTCTCCTTTTTCTTCTTCTCTCTCCTTTTTTTTTTTTTTTTTTTTTTTTTAGGAGCTTGGATATTTTTCTTGGATGCAGAGAGTTTCCTCATTCTAATTAAAGATGGTTTGGAAACTCACATCAGCCAGAGTAAACCTAGCAATTCACTATCTGACACAGTAGTCTCATACTTTGAACACCATTTAAAAAAAAAAAAAAAAACACGTTCGGGTGGTTTTACCTCCATTTAAGAGATGCAGTTGGTGTATCCTAGTTCTCACTAACTAGTCAATTGAATTTATGGATATTTCTTAAATTTACCTTAAGGCACAAAGCTACAAGTGTGGGTCACTTTGTGATGACTGAATTTAGTAGTAGTAGTCATTTACTATGCTTTTATTCAATTTGGCATAAGGTCAGTAGTTGAATAAAAGTTTCAAAATCATTTTGAACTGTCATCTCACATTTATGATTGGTCAATAGCAGATTTTGGATTAGCCAATGACAAGCGAGGGTTTTGATGCTGCCTTACCTGTTGTTGTTATTTACTAAACTTAGCAATATTTTTGGTTTTGTGTTGAACTATCATTAATATAATATTAATAACTAAAGGTTTTATTGTGATTAACACTTAAAATATCTTTTTCTGTAAATCTTTCTATGAAAGGAAATGTAGAGGTGGGGTTAAATGTAACTTAGATTGAAATGGACTGGACCATTGGCCTAGCAGTTAGTGTTCGCCAATGGCCCGGGAGACTGGGGTTCAATCCCAGGTCCAGTCATACCAAAGACTCAAAAAATGGTACTTGATGCCTCCTTGCATAACACTCTACATTATAAGGTATGGATCAAGGATAAAGTGGAGCAATCCATGAAAAGGAGTAGCGCCCTTTCCTAGACCTTGGTGTAGTAGCTATTGAAAAGGAAGCTTTCAGATCACCCTCGACTACGGTTGCTAATTTTACTTTATTTTTCTATTAGATTGAAATACGCAATGAGAAACTTAATGTTTCAAGTTTTAGCAGTTATATTTCTGCAGTATTATAAGCAGGTATGTATTTTGGAGTTTAAAATTTAAGACCCTGAAAAGTGACTTCAGTATTTTCCTTAGAAGATGTAGAGGGTTTCCTCCTCCTTCCTATGAAAAATAGTTTGTAAACTCATGGAGATGACCGTCCTGAGATAGTTACACAATTGTTAAACCAAGTGACACTCTTTGTTTCCAACTTTGCAAGAAACCCTTCTCCTAGATAGGTAGCCATATCAAGTATCAGTGGGAAGCTTTGGGTTCATTTAGCTTACTTCTGGCCTTGTGTCAAATTAGGGCATCCAGTGAGAATCGAATTAAATAGTGTAATGTTTAGTGTGTCTGAACTAAAGGACTTTTATAAAGTTTTCTTCCTCCTCACTGATGGCTGTTATAGCCGTCAGTGAGGAGGAAGAAAACTAAAATTGACATTTCTTAACATACAAAATTGTATGAAATAATAAGATAAAAATGTATAATTTAACATTTTGTATTTTTGTTGTCTATTCAACTACAAAATATACATGTCAAATTAGATTGGCTTTTGTAACCTTGGTATGGTAACTGACCTAGGAAAAGGAAAACGCTGAATTCAAACCATATGCATAAAAATTTGACCGTATGTCATATTCTGCTTGTGGCAATTGAGTACATGCATTTTAAAAAAAAAATGTTTTTTTAAGCATAACAGTTGTAGTATTTGTTCAACCGTTATAATAATAAAGTAGGCAAAATTCAAACACTCAACACTAAATCTGCTTGGAATGTTCTAGAAAATGGGTCAATTTTAAAATTTCATTACTCGGCTTGTAAAAGCAAAGTTAGAAGAGAAAAATTGGTCTTTTCCATTGACTTATGCATAGGCAATTGAAGAATAACACTTTCTACTCAGGAACAAGAAAAAATAAACGAATTATTACATAGTGTTACCCAAGATAACAATACATATAAAAAAATTTTCTCCATAAAATAACGTCAGTCACTATCTTTTTTTTCCTTGTTATATACGAGGAAGGCATGAAGCCTTAGAATTTTGTGGGGGAGAGGAAGGAAGTGGTCATGCTTTAACTACGTATTTTAAGGGGACCTACCTAGCTACATTCGCCGACCCATTGAACAGTACAATATATAACAGCCATTCTTCACCTACCACCACAATACCACATTTGCTCTGTGAAAAGACCCACTTAAAAACCCCGAATGGAATGTATGATTTTATTTACAATACATTATTTATTTACAAAAATGTATGATGGGGATGGGAGAAAAACACCGAAATACAAAAACGAATAAAAATCAAAGAAAAAATTCCCCATTTGGTTAATTCTACGATATGGAGGCCGATTGTTTTCTGTTGTCCGAGAACACAGAGTAGGCCAGGCTTGTTTTCTAAGTGGGAGAGGGATCCTAATCTAATGGGACAAAAGAAAAAAGATAGGGTTGGGCCCGGTAAGGGCAGGTGATATGAGTTAAAACAAGTGAAATTCAAAGATCGTCAGCTAAGGCGGGCTGGAGTGAGGGTTGAGGCACAAAAAGAATAGGGATGGGGAAGATCTTGGAGACTAACAGCTAGGTGACGGGGACGATGACTCGCAACATACTGCTAACTAGGTTTCAAGAAAAACAAGGCCTACTTACCGGGGATGGGGTCCCGAAGGACCCGTACCGTAGACGCCATGAGGAGGGAAGGATGACTCCAACATTGCTCCCTTTCTTACGACCAGGCTCGCTGCATTCACCCACCTTTAGTCGAATGTTATGCGACCCAAGCGTTTTTTATCACATATGTTTTTGACCCTAAGCTGATGCCTAAAATACAAAACCAGATGACGATGAGAAAAGTTTACATCGTCATACAATCCCTTCTTTCGCGTCGTCTAAATCACCATTCTGGCTACAGTTAGGATCGCGAGAAACACCACACACTTCTCACCCTGAAACGGAAGCAAAACGTTGTCTATGACATAACCAACGTCGAGCTGCTTGGGTTCGTTGCAAGCCGTCCACACACCGACGTGATCACAGAACGGACAAACCCGATGTCATAGTATTACAGTCTTTCTTAACGTCATACAATGAAAGATCTCTATGTCATCCTTTATTTCCTTATGTACAATAAGGAGAGTACAAGGCTTTTATGGTTTTGTAGGGGAGGGGAAGGAATCGGTAATGCTTTTTCTATGTTTTCTAAGGGAACCTAGCTAGCCACATTCAACAGTACAATATATAACCATTCATCCATCGCCATGCGCGCTGCAACCACCAAAATGCCGCATTTGCTCTATGAAAAAGGCCTACTTAAAACCCCGAATGAAATGTGTGGTTTTATTTACAATTGATGATTTATATGATGGGAATGGGAGAAAAAACCCGAAATATACAAAATTGGTTGCCCTCCCATCCCCCCGTTTGCAGAGATGGAGGCCGACCGTTGTCCGAAAACAAGCCGGACCTACCCTAGGTGTGACGGAGATCCTAGTCTAGTGGGGCAAAGAAATACAGGGTTGGGCGCGGAATGGGTAGATAAAAGCAGGTAATGTGATTTTTAAACATATGAACTTTCAAGATCTTCAACAAAAGCGGGCTGGGGTACGGGTTGAGGTGCAAAAATAATGGGGATGGGGAAGACCTTGAGAACTAACGACTAGATGACGGGGACGATGACTCACAACATACTGCTAACTAGGTTTCAGGGAGGAAAAAACAAGGCCTACTTACCAGGGATGGGGTCCCAAAGGACCCGTACCGTAGACGCCATGGGCAGGAAGAGGAGGGAAGGATGACTCCAACATTGCCATTTTTCTTACGACTAGGCTCGCTGCATTTACCCACCTTCTGTTGAATGTTATGACATCCAAGTGTTTTCTATCACATCTGATTTTGACCCTAAGCTGATGCCTAAAATACAAAATCAGATCACGATGAGAAAAGTTTACATCTTCATACAATCCCTTGTTTCGCGTCGTCCAAATCACCATTCTAGCTACTTCTAGGGTCGCGAGAAACACCGCACGCTTCTCACCCTGAAACGGAGGAAGAACGTTGTCTACGACGTAACCAACGTAGAACAGCACGAGCTGCTTGGGTTCGATGCGAGCCGTCCTCTCCCCGACGTCATCACAGAACGGGCGAACTCGCTCGCAGTAGTAGCAGGCGTGCTCAGCCGTTTCTTCTAAACCACTGCCGCAGCGGGCACAATCGGGCATATCTGCCAGGCCCGCTCTGCAGTTCAAGCCGAGAAATCGCCAGGTGAGCGAGAATTCGGAGTTGTTCAAGAAGCTCGATCCTGGCGCCCAATTCCAGTGGGAGCGGATCTCCCGCGCCGTTTGCTAAGAGGGTCCGAGGCGGAACCTACCACTAGCTCCCGATATAGTTCTTTCCGAGGCCGTGAAAGGTCACTGGACCCAAGAAGGTTACGAAGGGCCTTTCGGCAATCGCGGACAAATAGTGTTTCGCCCAAAGGCTTACGTCAACCTTCAGCCTTTGGGTCTGACTGGAGGCGAAGAAAAGTCCGACTCACCTTTCGTCTCCACACTGCGTCCCCCGTCAAGGATCGGCCCAAGTATGCAAGTCTTTCAGCAAGTCAGTGGTTCCGAGTACGTTGGATACAGACTTGTCTACGGACCATCTGCCTTCTGCCTCCCCAGAGCAATTTGGAGAGGGACTGTTTAAGCGCCACCCGACATGCCTTAGGCAATCGGTAAAGGATCAAGGGGAAGACGTACACGGCGCACGCCTTCGCCCTACCCTTTAAGGACAGCCTCCTTGAAAGCCAGATTCTCACCTGAGCATTCACCTTAGCTTGTACTTCCGACCAATTTCGCTCCAGTTGGAGGTCGGGCCCGAAACACACCCCAAGGATGCGGACGGGTCCGTCACTCCAGCGGAAGGGCCCTAAAAGAGTATCACTACTTCTCCAAGCACCGAGCCGCAAACCCTCGCTTTTGTCAAAATTGACCTTGGCTCCTGCAATCCGCTCGTACTCACTAACCGCCTTCTTCACAGCCTCTATATCCAGGCGGCGGGTTACAAAGACTGTGATATCATCTGCGAACGCGGAAACCCTTGTCGTAAGGGGGTCAGCAAAAGGGATACCGCGCAGGGTCGGATTTGTCCCCTAAGCCTACGGAGCAGGGATTCCAAAGCGAGGACATAGAGAAGAGGAGACAGGGGGCAGCCCTGCCGGACCGAACATTCGATCGCGAACGCCCTCGAACGCCTTCCGTTCACTTGCACCACTGCCTGAGGGTTGTGATACATCATGCCAATCCATCTGCGGAACTCCGGTTGGAATCTGGGAGTCTCCAAAACAGACGCCAAAAACCGATAGTCAACTCTAACGAAGGCCTTGGACTGATCTAAACTGATCAGCGCAGCTTCCGTGCCGTCTTCTGTTCCCTCTAGAGCCTCGCGAATCAAGTGCAGATTGTCCCGAATCGATCTTCCCTTCACAGCGTAGGTCTGCTCGGGGCGGATTAGATCGCTGATGACAATCTGTAAACGATTCGCTAAGACCCGGGCCAAAATCTTTAACTCTGTGTTAAGCAGAGTTATGGGCCTGTAGTCAACTGAGTCCTCCCAAATATGCTTGCCACCTTTCTTCAGCCACGTGATCACGCCCTTGGTAACGCTACCAGGGACGGCTCCTTGGGCGAACATACTTGTGGGAGGCAAGAAGACAGGGTTGGGGGGGTTAAGTTTTTTTGACAAAATAACGAATGCATTATAAAATTCATTCATTGATAAATGAATCCTGAAAATTTCATTAAAATCGGATAATTCCCGATTTTTGGTGTTTTTTCCCTCCAATTAAGTGTAGTGATTTGTTTCAGAACGAGAGGTTTATGGTGGCCGTATATTGTTAATACCTATACTGTAATGATGTAATAACGTGTAGATCACGTGACTATATAGCTTTTCGAAGGAAATAAATTACTCTTTTCTTCAGGAGTGAATTTTTATTCTGATGGTATTTATCCAACCCCTACTGTGCTAGATTGTGACATGAAGTCGGTTTAAAGTGGGGATGCTGAATGAAGCAAGCCTCCTGGGAGAGATGCCAATAATAGCTCAGTTCAGTCGTTATTCTGCTTTAGGAGTGTCTCGGAAAATAAATTGAGCCTTTTCTCTTATAGACGAGGAGGCAGGTGGTACATGGAGGCGGATAAAGACCCTTTGGAGCTGAGATGATTTTTTTTCACACGAATATGCAAGTATACTGCAAATCCCAACTGAATATTTTTTCAAAAAACTGATTAAATACACGAGATTTTTGTGCTCATGGTTACTGAATTGATTTAATTTTTTTTATTGTTTTCTGTGGCTTTTTTTTCTTTAAGTTTAGTGCTTCAAATTTTCCTGAAATTATTCAGCATACGTTTTTAAATTCACTTCTTTTTTAAATTTAAATTCAAATAGAACAAAAGGCTATTGTTATATCAGGTGAATGCAAAAGTTTCCAGCACTATTTTTAATAGACTTGGGAGCTTCCAGGGCCTGGAGCTTAAGTTAGACTTCCACTTAATTTTCAGTTACTATCTGTTCGTACCTCACAACCGCTTTCTCCACAGCCTTTATAACCAAAGGGTGGGATACGAAGACATTGATATTATAGACGTATGCAGAGACCTTTGCTGAATGAGGGCTAGCAAAAGGAAAGCCGCGCAGAGTCGGACTTGTCCCCTCATTCCCAAGCCTACGAAGCAGAGGTGACAAAGCGAGGACATAGAGAAGAGGAGACCGGGAGCAACCCTGCCGGACCGACCGCGAAACCCCCCGAGCGCTTCCCGTTCACCTACACTACTGCCTGCGGATTATAGTACATCATGTTAATCCGTTTGCGAAACTCCAGTTTGAATCCGGCGGTTTCCAAAACAGTTGCCAAAAACCGAAGGTATTAGACTCATCTAAATTGATCAGCGTGGCCTCAGTGCCGTCTTCTAACCCCTCTAGGAACTCGCGTACCAATATTCCTTTCACAGCGTAGTTCCGTTTAGGTCCGATCAATTCGCTAATGACAAGCTGCAAAAGGATCCCTAAGACCCGGGCCAAAATCTTTAACTCTGTGTTAAGCAGAGTTATAGGCCTGTAGTCAACTAAGTCCTCCCAAACATGCCTGCCACCTTTATTCAGTAATATGATTACGCCCTAGGTAATGCTACCAGGGACGGCTCCCTAGGCGAACCAATGGTTGAACATATACATCAGAATAGGCCCAAACGTGAGGCAGCCTCAAGTACACTTCGTAGTGTAAACCATCTAGTCGTGGGGATTTGTTGAGGTCGACCTGCTTCAACGCATCACGAACTTCGAATTCAGAAACCAAACCCTCGTAGCTAGCCGCTTCCGTCTCCCGAAGGCGCTGGAGGTCGGCTAAATAGCTGCGAAACTCCGGAACCAGGAGGTCAGGACAACGTGCAAAGCGATCACGGAAGTGTGCCTGAAAAGCCTTGCATATTACGATTCGAGCGGAGCATGTGCCCGTCCGGGGACTTGACCGATTCGATATAACGAGAGGGGAACCTTCACAATTCTTAGTCACGCGCAAGCCTGCTGGATTTTATGACTTCGTTTGGAACTCTTTTTAACCTCGAGCTAAGTACGTATCCCTCGTAGCGCTTGCTAGCCTCGCGCTTAAGGTCCCGTTTAACTAAATCTATGGCTAGGGAATGCCTCCACTTCCAACGCCCGGGAAAGCTTATCTTCTAAGGATTTGCCCCCTAAGTCCTATCTAAGTTGAGCTGGTGACCGTACTTGAGGGCGAAATCTCTAATCCTATATTTAAGCGATTCCCAAGTCTATGGTCAGTCTGCCCAACATAGTGGAACGTGGTACACGTAACAAAATCTATATCAGCTCTTCTAACACTCTGTCCAAATAAGATTTGGTACAGACAGAGGACGAACTATCTGGCCACGTCCACATCTCCCTCCTTGGGTGATCTAGGTGAAACCTGTCGATCAAGTCATGGCGAGCCATAAAGTCGATTAGGCTGCTTTCACACCTTCCCGATCCACAAGCCCCCCTTCCGACACTGTCTATCTTGGGATCAATGATCGCATTCCAATCCCCCACTAAACTATCCGTTTCGGATCATCGAGGAACTGCGCTGTCGAAAAAAGGAAACACCCTCTGCAACGATATTGGGCGCATAAACCGCGCCCACCTTGAAGCTTTTAAGGGCAACATCGGCCACAACCAGTCGACCCCCGTCATCTGCAAAAACAATATTTACATCTGCATTAAGGCTGCATCCAACTAGCAGAGAGACTATAACGCTGTTATGGCTGCTGAATGCTGAAAGGACGACAAAATCATTCTCCAGCACCCGACAGTTCGCAGCGCAAATGAAGTGAGTTTCTTGCACTGCAGCAACATCTACCTTGAGGTTTGAGAGTTCACCAAGCTGGCATGCACACTTGCTTGGCTCCCTCAGTCCCCTCGCATTCAAAGTGGCAAGGTTTAAAGCCATCAAACCCACTTACCTTTCTCACTGTCGACTATGGACCGGAAATCCTCGGGGGTGAGGATGCCGATAGCGTGTCGCAAAGAACCGGTGCCGAGCTTAGTGAACACTCGGTCATCCCTGGACAGTCCTCCGACATCAAGTGGAAACCGCAACTTTAGAGCCTTATAAAAAGCGATTTGAACATAAATCGAGACCCGGCCCGAACAGAAGGACATATTTTTTTTTTGAGTGAGGAGTGCTCCAACTCGGCCAGCCTTATGTCCGCCCGACTGACCTTTGGTGCGGTTTCCAGCCGACCGAATAAAGGTGCAGACCCTGAACAGATACGGATTGTAAATTCTTTTGCCTTCAAATTTTTAAAATCTGTGTATGCTTAAGTGCTCTACGGAGTTGAAAGTCCGCTGGAAGCTCCTCAGCTTCCGCAGAGCACAAAGCCCCCCCCCAATGTTCTTCACTGTCATTTTCGATAGAAGCCATTTTGGCCCTTTGTCGAGGTTTAGAGTGTTGGGGCTGGGAATGAGGTTGTTCTGGACTGTTTACAGAGAGTCTGTTTAAAGATCTGGATCGGGAGAACAGCCTGGGAGGTGAAAGAGAGAAGAGAGTTGGGGAGAAGGGGATCTCAAACAGTGGGGATTGTGGCTGTGGGGTTTGTTGAAGAGCGGTCGTTTTGGTGGGGATTTTTTTATTGGGATGGTTGAGGTAATGATTGTTGTGGTGGGGATTGTGCTTGGGGCTGCTGTGGTGTGAATTTTAGGGTGGCTGGGGATGAATTTCTTTTTCTGTAGGGGGAGGTGGGCTGTTTACAAAGTTTCTTTTTGCCTGGGTTTCGCAATGTCTCTGCGTCTTTTGAGATTTAATGAAATCTCCATCTCCTCAGGCTGTTCTCCTTTTGTGTTCTTCTTTTTCCCTATTTTCTTATTCTTCTTTGCTGGTGAATGAACTGGGTGAGTTGCCATGGATTCTGCTGTTGTTTCACCTTTTGTTACTTCGAGTAGGACTTTTGCTATTGTTTTTGCTGTTGTTGTTTCTGCTGCTGGTAACGATTCTTTGGTTGTTATTTTGATGGTGATTTCTTCTTTCTGTTAACCTGGGTCCATTCTTCTCCCATATTGTTTGGATGGTCCCCAGGTTCCAAGTCAGGTTTAGTGATTGAGCTGAAATTCTTGCTATTATTGTTGTTGTCGTTACTGCTATTTATTGATGTCTTTTGTGGGAAGAATCTGGCAATGTGGCCTAGCTGCTTGCAGGACCAGCAGAGTGTTCGCCTGCCCTCCACGACCACCATTTTCTGCTGGTCTTGTAGGAAAGGATGTGCGGAAAGGCTTGAAAGCCCTCTCTATCCATACAAATGTTGAGGACGTAGTTTCCGTGTACCGTCCCCTCCGCCGATCTTATTTGCGTCAGTTCTTCCACGCTGCCATACACGCTCAAGTAGGCAGCTAGGACGTCTCCATTTAGTTGTAATGGGACGTTGCACATGGTTACTTTAATTTGTCTCTTTCCTCTATATTCCAGTTGAAGCCAGAAGTATTTTGTGGAGACGTTACTGCCAGCCAGCTTTACCGCCAGCTCTTCCGAGGGCATTTAGGAAATCCCATGTGGCGAAACTATAGGTCTGTTATGATAAAGGATAGAGTTTTCGGCTCAAAGGCCGCTACTAACTCTGGTATGAGTAGTATTTCCCAGAAAGTACGGAGTCTACTTTCCGACTCTGTCCTTTTCATGATCTTCTGCTGGCTGGAAGTGAGGTTTCCTTTGTCACTTGTGAAGCAGGTAGCGATGGCCATTCTGATGATGATGTAGAAGGTCCAGCTCTTCCGGCTTTTGGGGGGAACTTCCACGCCGTTTTTTTTGTGTGAATAGTGTGACACTATGTGGCCATTCATTGTGTTGTGTCGTGTGTGTGTGTGTGTGTGTGTGTGTGTGCCGGTCAGAGAATCTCTTTCTCTGCTTTGGCGCGAAACCCACACAAAGGACTGAGGGCGAGATCTTCCGCGAGACCAGAAGTGGAGGAGGAAAGGAAGGTCCCAGAGAAAAAAGAGGGAGTTGACAAAGGAAGACGGAAGGAGGCAGTCGACAACGGAGAGCAGAAGAGACCAGTCGGCGTGAGATAGCAGTCCTGGGGAAGGACGGTCAGCAGAAGGAGGCAGTGAAGGAAGACAGTCAAAGATGAGTTGGCATTCCTAGTAGCTTTTGTAGAAGTTTCGCGCAAAATACACGCCGGAAAAATTCAGATGCACGGAGAATTAAAAGTGTCGAAAAACTCCCTTTCTTGCACTTGGAGCTGACCCAAGTCCGTGTTCGTTTGTTCTTTTTCTCCCCCCCCCCTCTCGATTGTCACATCTGGCGCCGTGAACCAGGATAAAAGCAAACCTGAGAAAAAGAAAGAGGAATCACGACGGCCGAAAATGATTCCAGAAAGGAAAAAGAATCGAGGGGAGTGGATGAGTCGGAGAACGAATGGACAGGGAAAAAAAGCCCAAAAAGAACCCTGTGAGCAGCGGAAAATGAAAAAGAAAGAACAAGGAGATAGACGTGTGCAAAGAGACAGGGAAAAAAATAAAACGAACCCTCCAAACGAAAAGACCTTTTTTTTAAAACAAAAAGAAAAAAAAGAAAAGAAAAGAAAGGGAAACCTACAAAGGTAAGGAGGTAATTTACTAAGATTTTTGCTCAGATATGGCACAGGGCCATATGAAAGGGGCACCCAATGAGACTCGAACTCATTCGTGTAGGTTTGCTAGTCGAGCTTGCTAACCATTACACCACCAAAGGCGCCTCCTACAAAGGTAAGGAGTTCACTATCACACTTCCATTCAATCTCTGCATTCGGCTATAAGAAAAAAATTTTTTTTGATTAGTAAGGAATTTTAAAATGTTGTATGAAAAAAACCCTGAGTAATCTATTTCGTTGTGTGTGTTTGTGTGTGTGTTTAACCCCTTTATGACTGCTGATTTTTTTTTGTTGTATTTTTTTGTGAGAAGGAAAGGGAAAAATTTATTTCCTTAACCCCGTCCCACACTTATCTTGGCCGTTTGAATTCAAAATGTTTTTTTCTAGAAGTTTCATAATATTTTTTATACTTAAGTAATAGGACCAGTGGTTTTTTAAAAAATTATTGTCCCTTCTGGGAAGTTTTGTAGTACTTTTTTTGCTAGAGAGGTGATGGGTCACCGATTGAGGAAAAAAAATTGTGGTGAGGTTCGCTAAAAGAAAAAACATAGCGGTTTAGTTTCAGACCGACTGGTCAATGTAGAATCGTTCCGAGTGCAGAGGAGAGAGGTGAATAGAGGACTCCTACCATTGAAAAAAAAAAAAAACGGAAAATGAAAAACATGGCGGAAAATGAAAGAAAAATAAGAAAAACAAAAAAGGGAGAACAGATAAAGAAATGAAAAAAAGAAGCAACAAAGGAATGAAAAAGAAAAAAAAAGAAGAAATAAAGAATAAAAGAAAGAAGGGAATGAAAAAAAGACAAAGAGAAAGAAAGGAGAAAGGGTAAGGATTTTTTGTTTTGTTTTTGCATCCATGCCTGTCTCGTTAAAAAAAGTAAACTGTTGGATTTTAAAAAGAAAAGAAGAAAGTTTTTTTTTTGTCGAATTAGAAAAAAAAAACGGTTCTTTGTTTGAACGGTTGGCGGCAAACGCTGTTACCTCCACCCAACTCTGACCACCCCTGGTAGAGGGAAGAAATCAAAGTGGACTGGAGAGAAGGAAAGAAAAAAGCAAAGAGAAATGGTGGAGGTGGGCAGAGATCACAAGAGAAAGAGAGAAACAAAATTTAGAAATGGGAGGTGAGACAGGTAGTTCGGTACGTGACAAGGATTCCTTGAGAATTTTTTTTCGTTGTTTCATTTTTTTATATTGAAATTATCTTATTTTTTTAAATTTATTTTTTTGTTGGTGTGTGAATTATCTTTTGTATTTTTTGAGTGTGGATTTTTATTCTTTTTGTAATGCTTTACTTCGTTTTTGTTGATTTTTAGGGTTGAGCTTTGCCTTGTCATTTGCTTTGTTTGTTTTTTGTTGTTTTTTTTACCTTCATGGATTTTCTTTTTTTTTTTTTGTAAGTTTAATTGCTTTTGCGCTTCTTCTCTTCGTCTGGTCATGTCCCCACTGGGGGTAGGTTGCACTGCGCCTCCGTTT
The DNA here is from genome assembly GCA_963585895.1 of Sepioteuthis lessoniana. Classification (NCBI taxonomy): domain Eukaryota; kingdom Metazoa; phylum Mollusca; class Cephalopoda; order Myopsida; family Loliginidae; genus Sepioteuthis; species Sepioteuthis lessoniana. The sequence continues at coordinate 25,830 of CAUZXS010005875.1, forward strand.
CGAGATGGGATATCGAGGGGTAGTGAATTATGCAATTAATGATTTTGGAAGGCAAGAGGGGAAGTAAAAAGAACCTAAAAGAAAAACAATTATCCAAAACATTTAAAATACATCTGAAAAAAAAATTTAATTTTCTATTTTTATATATAAACTAAACAAATATCCCTCGTTTGGTTACCCACGCAACCCACCTTCTAAAACTGGGACGCCGACAGTTTTCCTGGGCTTGAAAACAAGCTGGACGTTGGAGAGTTGCTATACGATTGGGACAAAAAAAAAGTATCAGGTGGGCACGAACCGGAGCATTAAAATGAGGCAGAAATATATGAAAACCAAGATCTTTGGCAAATATCGGACTGGGATCGAGCGAAACGAGGGTGTAAAAAACTAGAGATGGGAAGATCTTGGAAACTAAATGACGGGGCCAATGACACACAATACACTGCTAACTAGGGGCAAAGGGAAACAAAGACTAAGCTTACCTGAGGTGGAGTCCTGAAGGACTTGGTCCGCTGCAGCCATGAACAGGAAAGGATGGGAAGGTTGACTTCAACGTTGCCTCTTTTAGTACGACCAAGCTTGCTGCATGCACCCACCTTCAGTCAAATATGCGACCAAAGCATTTTTTATCGGATCTGATTTTGACCCTAAGCTGATACCTAAAGAAAAGAATCAGATCGAAAAGTTTGCACCGTCATATAATCCCTTCATTCGCGTCTCCCAAATCATCATTCTAGCCACAACTAAGATCGTAAGAAACAACACTCGTTTCTCATCTTTCCACAGAGGATCAACATTGTCCACGACGTAACCAACGTCGAGCGGCACTGTTTGGTATCAATGCGAGCCGTTCCCTTTCCGATGTGACTCCAGAATTAGCGGACTTGCTCGCAGTAGTAGAAGGCGCGCAAAGCCATTTCTTCTAAACCACTGCCGTCGCAAGCGCAATTGGGCATGTTTGCCAAGCCCGCTTTGAAAGCCCAGGGGCAACGCTTTCCAAATGAGCCACCAAGTGAGCGAAAACTCAGTTGTTCAAGAACCCGAACCTGGCGCCCAATTCCATTGGGAACGAATCTCATCTTACAACCAACCGAGTCGCTCCTCGAGCGGATCTGAAGCAGTGCCCACCACTAACTCCTGATATAGTTCCTTCCTAGACCGTGAAAAGTCACTGGATCCAAGAAGGTTACGAAGGGCCTTGCAGCATTCGGCGAAGAACGGTGCTTCACCCCTCGGCTTTGGGGTTGGTGTTTAGGAGAGGAAAGTCCTTCTTCCCTTCTGTCCCCACATCGTATATCTCGTCAATGATCGACACTAGAAAGTTATCTTTCAGCGAGCCAATGACTCTCCAGATCAGGCATCCCTAAGCTCCCGTTGCAAAGACGTTGATAATAGAACTGTCTACGGACCATCGGGCTCCGACCTTCCCGGGGCAATTTGGAGATTCCCTTAGGCAGAGGGAGTACGAACAATCGGTGAAGGATCACGGGGTGGACGTACGCGGTGCACGCATTAGTCTTGCCCTTTAAGGATAAGCGCCTTTGAAGCCAGATAGCCATCTGCGCTTCTACCTTTATCTGTACTTCCGACCAATTTTGCTCCTGTTGGAGGTCCGGTCCGATACCACACTCCATGGATGCAGACGGAACCGTCGCTCCAGCGGAAAGGTCCCTGTAGGAGAACGCCACCCCTCCAATCACCTAGCCACAAATCTTCGCTCTTATCAAAGTTGACCATGGCTCCTGCCTCCTGCTCGTACCTTGCAACTGCCTTCTTCATAGCCTCTCTATCCGATTGGCGGGACACAAAAACTGTGATATCATTGGTGAAAGCGGTGACTCTTGCCCTGACACGACCAACAAGAGGAACTCCGATCAGGATCGGATTTGTCTTCTCATCTCTAAGCTTAAGGAGTAGGGGCTCCAAGGCAAGGACGTAGAGAAGAGGAGACAGTGGGCAACCCTGCTGGACCAACTGCTCAATTGCGAAGGATATCGAGCACTTTCCGTCCATCCGCTACAGAATGCTGATTCATCAGCGGAACTCCGGTTCGAATCCGGCAGTCTCCAAAACCGCCGCCAGAAACCGATGATCCACCCTATCGAAGGCTTTGGACTGATCTAAACTGATCAGAGAGGCTTCAGTGTCGACTTCTATTCCCTCTAGGATCCCGCGGACCAAGTGCAGGTTGTCTTGGGTCGATCTTCCTTTTACGGCGTAGTTCTGCTCGACCAAATTACTAACGACAAGCTGCAAACGGTTCGCTAAGACCCAGGCCAAAATCTCTAACTGTGTTTAGCAGAGTTATGGGCTTGTGATCGTCTAGTTACTCCCAAATATGCCTGCCGCCTTTCTTCAGCAATGTGATCACTCCCTTGGTAATCCTACCAGGAATGGCTTCCTTGGCGAACCAATGGTTGACATATCCACCAGAATATGCATAAACATAAGCGATATCTTCAAATACACTTCGTGGAGTAAACCATCCAGCCCGATGACCTGTTGAGGCTGACCTGCATTCAACGCATCACGGACTTCACACTCCAACTCCTCGCAGCCAGCCGCTTCTGCCTCCTGAAGGCTGGGAAGTCGGCTAATTTGCTGCGAAACTCCTGTATCGGGAGATCAGGCAAGCGAGCTAAACGATCCCGAAAGGCTTCACGTATGCCACAGTTCGACCGGAGCTCGTGCCCATCAGGGGACTTGACGAACTCGATATACCGACAAGGGAACCTTCGAAACTCTTCCTCGGGATACTCAACTACTGGACAGGGTTAAAATGTTCAGTATCAAGCCAGTGTTGCAGATTAATTACTACGTAGCGAGCTTGATTCTCACTTGGCGTTTCATACGTCTGGCTTTGAGTCAAATCTAAGTCATACTGAGTGTATTTTCAGGGTACACCTTGTGTAATGATTTGTGAGCTTGGCTAGGAAACCATTGAATGTAAGTTTGATTCCTGAGGCTAAAGAATCTAGTCACTCAACTATTTTACTCATTGCTGAAAGGAAAGGAGATGGATTCTTGCATCTCCTAAAGACTTTAGCATGAAGTAAAGTACAAATAGCCTCGTCCAGGATAAGAACCAGATTTGCCGATTCCATTTGCGAAGACAATAACCGTTATGCCAACATACCACCATTGATGCAGTGATGGTGAGAAATACTGTTGTTGGGGAACTAAACATACTGGTCTCCCTTTTTGGAAGTTATGGGCGGGTCTTCAGACAATCACGTGACCGTTGGTCATTTGACATTTCGAGAAGTAAGTTCTCTCTCTTTTTTTGGTATCAGACATCTTTCGTCTCCGTTTTTCGAGCGTGTGCAGACCATCCTGTGTGAAAAAAATGTAAAGTTTTTAACCGCTGCTATCAGCACTGATTGTTCTGTGGAACAGCTTTTGGAAACTTTTTTTTATTGTTTTGGGACCTTTGTTATGTTTTGTAATTATGTGTACTATATATGTGTATAGATATATGTCATGTTTGTCAAAACGGACTTTGTTTTTCCTTGCCGAAATATTCTGTGTTAGGTTTCCATTTAGCCTAATGCATTATAGGAAAGAAGCTGGTGGTAGTCTCAATGAATACCACATACTATAAATTCCCCTACTGTAATTAATGTTTTTTAAAAAGAGAAAATGTAACTTGTTTCTCATGGAAAAAAAGGCTTTATTTTGAGTTATCTTTTCTTAATTGATTTCAAATTTGTAAAAGTTGAAGTTTAAAATTCTTTATGATATGGGGCACCAGTAGATTTTGGTTGGTTATTTATTTAGTTTAGTAGTCGGTTTGGAGTTTAGATATCTGACTCCATTGGTTTTCTTCTTATCCCAATTAATTCGTGGAAGGCTGCAAAGGAATTCCTGAAGGAAGGAAGAAAATAGACTAATATATCTTTTTAATTTTAACTTTATTTCTGGATTCAACAACCATTCTGTGGGTGAAGAAAATTCTTCCTGAATCCAAATGAAATGGTTGCGTCTCCCAGACAAGATATTAAAATATGTTAGTCGTCTCTGGTGGTTGATAAGTCCGAATTCAGTGTGGTCATGTCCAGTGGTGATTTTTTTATGATGCTTGTTTTGGCGTTTTGGCTCGCTAGCAGAAGACATGGTGCCAGACTATAAAACCTAATCAATCATGTGTACGCTGCTAGTGGCCGCGTGAAAGAAGGTCCTTTCAGTCTGAAGGGTCCTGCTAAAGTGAATTCGAATATCTCCATTTCGCAGGGACAGTTCCTTTTCCGGGTACGCGTCGTCTCCACTTCTTGTCCGGGTTTCCGAGAATTTCTGCACTTTTTTAATGTTTTTTTTTATCCCCTACAATTACATGATGTGCCTAAAAGCTAGGAAAATTAGTTATTTACTAAATTACCTGTGAACCTATTACGTTCTCGTTGTAACAGAAGCCCATTATGATTTTATTCATTTAGAAAGGAATTGAGTAAAATAGTCTAATAATCATTTCATAGTTATCTCCTTTATATCGAGAATTTGAAGGATTAAAAAAAAAAGACATTCAAGGCAATACCACTCAACAAAATACCACTCACAAAATAATAATAATTCATTTGCAAATTAGGCAGGAAATTATTTGATTTTGGAATGCAGAAACTCAACCAAAGGAACTAACATCCAGCTATCAGAGGCAGAGAGAAATAAAATAGCAAATATTACAACACTAGAAATCTACTACTATCTAGCTTTGTGCCAAACTAAGTTGATTAAATGATTGGTACTATCTTTCACTTCAACCCAAGTTACATCCCCTTCACTGGTCACTCATTCCAAATTGGTTACTGCAGGTCATGTTATCAACTACTCAAGAGAATGTTCCTTCTCATATTGTCCGGTAAATAATAACCGATTTTTGAATAAACATTTATTCCTGAATTAATGACGTTAAGTGTTTTAAAGAGTCAAAATATGATCCCCAAGCATCTATACATATCTGCCATCAATTAACAAGGTTGTTTAAACCTGTACGATAAAACTCAAAAGATTTTGATGCCAAGAAATCTTTAGAGTTCCTATTTCTTGTTTGGGATGTTTTTGTTTTTGTTTTTTCTTTAAAAGGAGTTCAGATGCTTAAAAAAAACTGGTAGTTAGTGGATGAGAGATCAGAAAAATGTAGTGGATGTGGCAAAGTTTTATATCCAAAACCAGTGAGCTTTTGCTGCCTGACAACATGCGGCAGAGCATTATCATCAAGCAAAATTATGACGAAACTTCTTTTTTCATGTTCATGATTAGGGGCGTTAAACCTTTAACCCTAAAAATAAAATTCTAGAAGAAATGACAGAAAATTAAGAAAGCGGACATTTTAATCATTAGGGATGTGATTGGTTTGGTTTCTTTGTTTTATGGCATATCAACTTTAGGGGGTTATTTAATGCCAAAGACATCTTTGTAGACGAACAGTTGTGGTACAATTTAAAGCGTAGCTAGGGAGATAAAAGTTTTCATAACTTTTCCAAATGTATTTGTCTGAATGTGAACGTAATAATTCGAGTGGAATAATTCGAACTCCCTTACTATTATATTATGGCTTAGCAAGTTAGTCATTACGCCACAGGAATCTGCTAGGAATAGAAACTTTTTATATCACTATTATCAAAATGTTAGAACGTATTTAAACATCTTATACTAAAATTGGACAGTATTTTCTAAACAACCTAAAAGAACCACCATATCTTTATAACTGTTATTAAAAAAGCTCTAAACAAATACCTGTACTACATAAATCTCAGTATGAAAGTAAAATTTTCTGTCAACCATAAAGATGTTATATATATATATATATATATATATATATACGCAAACAAGTCTTACTGAATGTGAACAACTTTTTTTGTTTCCATATTAAGGAATGTACATAAAGATCAAAGGGAGTATAAGAATTTTATAATAAAGTTCAACATTTGTCTGTCTGTGTCCATAGAACAAAAGGGAATAGAAGATGCATAAAAACAAAGTATTTAATCATATGCAAAATTTTACGAGAAAGACAATGAGCAACATGAAATTTACTTTCTAGTTCGATTAGGGAGGGTTAAAGGGGGCAAACGCTCCCGGTGAAAACTCAAATACCTTTGATTTCGATGAAAATAAAAACTTAACAACTCGGCACTAAGTAAAATCGATTTCCAAAATTTTACCATCTTACAATAATATTTAACCCCTCCCCCCAATGAAGTTTATAACATGGTTTAGAGTCTCTTTGAAAGTGCAATTACATTCAGTTTTCATGGATGATACATGAAAACAAAGTATGAATTCTAATGAAAGATTTTACGAGAAAGACAATGAACTACATGAAATTCACTTAACAGGGTGATTAGGGGGGCTTAATGGGGGTAAACGACCCCCTTGTGAAAATTCAAATACCTCTGATTTTAATGAAACATTATTTTTAATGAAATTAAAATCTTATTGCAAATGTTTATTGGAAGTTAAGATCTTTATCTGAGAGTTTTTACCAATTTGATTTTTGTGAACTCGTAAAAATGCCGAATCACATATTTCAAGTGGTCTACACCAGCTTTCGGAACTACAGATCCTGCCAACGTCAGTGTACATACGGCAGTGTACATACAGTTGTGAGACGTTACCCCCCGTCGGCCCCCACACGTCACATCAACTCTTCTAACCATTTCACTTCTTGGCCAGTAATCAACTAGTGGTTCCGAGGGGGGTAACGCACATTTCTTGCCACTACAAGAATATGATCGAGGGGACAGGAGAAAATAAAACAAACGAACAAACACGAACAATATGCTTGGGGTTAATCAGGCCACTCGCTTTCCCAAATCATCAATTGTATAACTTACTACCCTTCGATACCTGTTCTCGAAACGGGGGCCCTGTGCAACCAACCCCCCAGGGGGAACACGATCAGACGAAGTGAAGAAGTGCCAAGAGCAATTAAACTTACAACCCCCCAACCCCCAAGAAAATCCATGAAGGTAAAAAATAAATAAATAAAATAAACAAATAACAATAAACAACAAAGCAAATGACAAGGTAAGCTCAATCTCCCAAAATTAACAAAAAAAACAAAGTAAGGTATAACAAAAAAAAAAAAAAGGATAACAAAAAAAATCCACACAAATTAGACAACAAGAAAAAATTAATAATAAACAATTCACAGACAAACAATAAATAAATAAATAAATAAAAATAAAATAACTTCAATTGCCAAATATATAAAATAAAATTGTTCTGAAGGAATCTGTCAAGCATCCACCTTCTAACCTTTGTCTCTCTTCCCTTGAGATCTCTGCCCGCTTCCACCATTTCTCTTTGCGTCTTTCTTTCCTTCTTTCCTGTCCACTTGAATTCTTCCCTCTACCGGGGGTGGTGTGGGAGGGGATAGCGTTTGCTGCCAACCGTTTTTTTTTAAATCGACAAAAAAAAAACAAACGAAAAACGAAAACCTTCTTTTCTTCCTAAAATCCAAAGTTTACTTATTCTTTTTTTTTTTTTTTGAACTGAAACAGGCATGGACGCAGTGACAAAAATTCCCTAGCAATCTCTCTTTCTTTCTACTTTCATTCTCTTTTTCTTTTTCATTTTTTTTTCATGACTTTATCTGTTCTTCCTTCTCTTTCTTTGTTCAAATTTTCCGCCATTTTTTTTCAATTTTACATTTTCTTTTTATCATTTCTTTATCTGTTCTTATCTCTCTTTCCTCGTTTAAATTTTCCATTTTTTTTTTATTTTCCATTTTTTTGTTTTTGTGGTAAAAGCTTTCCTCCCCCCTCTACCCTCTGCACTCGGAACGATCCTACTTTGACCAGTCGATTTTAACCTAGCTTAGCGATCTCACTCTCTCTCTTATTTTTCGTTTCATCTTCCCTTTCTCTGGGGTTTTAAAATACCACAATTTTTTCTTTCAGTGAACCTTACAGCAAAAAATTTTTTTTTTTTAATCGGTGACCCATCACCTTTCCAGCATAAAAAAATACTATAAAACTTCCCAGAACGGACTAACTTTCTTTTTTAAGCCACTGGTCCTAACACTTAAGTATAAAAATACTATGAAAACTATTAGGCAAAAACAAACAAGCATTTTGAATACTAACAGTCAAGCTAAGTGTACGTAGAGGGTAAGGGAATAAATTCTTCTCTTCCCGTCTAACAAAAATACAACAAAAATTATCAGCAGTTAAGGGGTTAAACATACACACACACAAAAACGAAATAGATTACTTGGTTTTTTTTTTCTACATTTTAAAATTTCCTTAATCTAAAAAATCTTTTTTTGTGTTCTTATATTCGAGTGCAGTGGGGGAGGGGGTAATGTGTATTCCTACCTTTGTAGATTTCTTTCTTTTCCACTTTTTTTTTCTTTGTCTCTTTCGTTTTCTTTTTCTTTTTCTTTCTTTCTTTCCTTTTTTTTTCTTTCTTTCTCGCTGGTTGCGGGTCCTTATGACATTTTTTTTCTTCTTTTTCCGTTCGTCTGTCAGCTTCTAAACTCCCTCGCTCCTCGATCAATTCCAATTTTTTTTTTCATCAGGTTTTTTTCTTTATCCTGGTCTCGGCGCCAGTGTAACGATACCCCCTCGCCCCCCACGCACGTTCATCATTCTTCTAACCATTCGCTTCTTTACGGCCAGTGATCAACTAGTGGTTCCGAGGGGGGTAACGCACATTTCTTGCCACTATAAGAATACGATCGAGGGGACAGGAGAAAATAAAACAAACGAACAAACACGAACAATATGCTTGGGGTTAACTCAAGAGCAGAAAAGGAGTATGCAACACTACATTTCCGATAGCATATATGGACTAACGCTAGCATTGATTACTAGCGAAAATTCCACAAAGCAACTAGAATGCCGACATCTTGACTCAATCTTCTTCACTGTGGCTGGACCCTCATGTCATGCTGCCTCGCCTCTCTGCTCGGGTGTCCACTGTCGACTGCCTCTCTCCGTGTCCCGTCGCCAACTCTGTCAGCTCCTTTTCCCAACCAACTCTCTTTTCGCGTCCCGTTACCACTTCCGGATACGGCGAGATTTCAGGTCCAAAAACCCTTTGTCTGGTTTCGCGCCAAAACAGACAAAGGAATCGTCTGCTTGGCGGGCCACCCACATAGTATTACACAGTCTCTAACGGAATTACGACACTTCCACAAACAGAAATAGAACGGTCAATCCGAATTACGGACTCCACCATAATAACGATAGTGTTCATACTTTTTTCAGCATGCCAGCTACCATTCCTTTTTCCTTTATCAATGATGGTAGACATATCGGTCGAGGTCGCATACTTCCCGGTCTTCCAGCTGAGCGTCTACGGCCGCTGCTGCTACCCAAGCAATGGCTGAAGCTGCCAAGGCACATCTAGCCTTCAACGAATGGGAGCTGAAACTGAAAATAGAATTTGAGAATTGTTGCTCGAAAAGAAAACTGCAACCGTCGTAGCCAAAGGAGAAACCTTGAAAGCATTTGCTAACAAGTTGAACATGCGACGCAGTTGTAGATTGAACTCTACGCCAGCCAACCCCGGCCCACACAATAGGAAATACTTTGCCAAGTAGGCAAGTCAAGTTAAGATGCAAATAGCTGGATCTCAGCTGCCTTGTAACCAAGAGGTATCGAAATGAACAACTTAACCGTGAAAACTGAGTACCTTCTCCTGGGCCAAGGAACTGAGAACTACCACCTTGGACCACAGACAAAATCTGATTCCGAGTACAGCAAAAAGGATAACTACCCAAAAGCAACTGGATTAGTTTTAACGTGCACCCAAATTTGTGGCAGTGACGGGAAAGTCGTCATGATCGATGAGCAGAGCACGTTCAAACCTTTTTGACATCTTCAAAGATGATAGTCCAGTGATCCAGTCTCCGAGACAGGCTTACACCATTTTCACTTTAAACCAATTGCTCACTTCATCCCAACCTCGGCGCACAAGACACTTGCCATGTTTCCTCTGGGATGTGACATCATCAGAGAGCATAAAGTATGTAGACAAGTTAACGCCCCCCCAGTGCCCCATACACACCGAGTCTTTATCTAGAATGGATTGTAACAGGTGACGTTTGTTTAGGAAAGGTCCACATACCTTCCACAATAAACACACTTCGTACCTGCCTTTCCGAGGAAGGACGCGCTATCTTTTTAAAACCCAGCCTAAACACCTTCGATTCCAGCGCCAAGCACAACTAGGTATCTCATAAATGATGTGTTAATCAGTGGATTCGATCTACTGTACAATACTGGGTCAGAGTTCTCAACCGAGGTGACTCTGACAAGCAGTCTAGACAGGCCAGTCTAAATGAACCAGTTGTCAAGCAGCTAGGCAATCGAGGTTCCTCTATCATTGTATGGCTACAATTTCCTGGCTTAGAAGAACACGACATTCTTGTTGGATCTAATGATGTCCAGATCCCATGAATCTGCACAACAAGAGTCTGCACATCAGTATCTTTGGCTAACACGGTCGTAACTATAACTAGTGTCACAAGATCAACAGCCACCAGTGCAGTCGTAACATCATCGGCAATTCCCTTTTTGCTGACTGAAGAAACATTAAAATTATTACCATTAATGACAACACCAACATCAACTGGGTTAGCAGCATTTAGAGTACCTAAGGTGACACACCTACAGTCGTGACCACTTGTGATGGCATTACTAGTGTCGTTGCTTCTACAGCATCGACTGTTACCACCACTATAACAGTAATACTGGGCACCCGCAATGATCATATAGCGAACTTATGGGCACCAACAACCACCACCCCTATAACCATTACTACACTGCAACTATTACTACTTAAACACATCAACAGTAGCATCTCCAGTGGCCCAGTAGGTGGGACAGGACCGTTAAAAATTCAGATGTAACTACGGCTTTACCACCATTGTTGCCTCCTGAAGGAACATTAGTGGTACTCGTTGCTGACCAGCTGGTGGATTTCAGTTCTCAGACAACAAACAGCATTCCACCGACCAATCCAATGTCTGATGCTGAAAGTGAGCCTACTTTAGTTGCACATGCAATGACAACAGGGTAATTAAACATTATGACGTCTAAATACTCTCGGTGGGAGTGTCGTATTATACCATAGCTTAGATTCCTTATCGTTAATCCTCACTCGAAGCCTGGCGTGTTAGAGTACATTTTTAGACTAGTATTATATGACTGATAGAGATCTCTTCTGATTTATCGTACAAACAAAATAATGGCAATTCCAATTAACAGGACATGAGAGCACTCACCGGATGTTGCCGGGGCCGGGATTTTTTCCAAAATGAAAAAAAAAAATGCGTCTCTGTGCGTAGGCTCCGCACATGGTAAAATGTTGACTGAATTTCTCGTAAAAAACTAAAATTAAAAGATAATTTTTCGACCAATCTCTGACTTTCGTGGTAAAAAATAAAGAAAGCCGATCCGATTTGAGGAAGGGAGAACTATAAAAAATGAGATTCTTTCGAAGTCCAGATAGAGAAGAACGCGCATCCAGACACTAGAAGATTGACCGCGACGCCTGCAAATTCAACATCACAAAAACTCGTCTGAATCTTCTTATTACGACTTTTGATGGAAACTGCATGTCCCCAGAATCACCCCCCCACCTACATTCCACTTTTTCAACGCCGACGTTTCTCCTGTTGACATAAGCTTTGGTGGACCGCGTAAGTCTGTGACTAACCCCTACCGACACAAATATTGGAACATTTTCTCGATTTTACTACCATTCAACACACGTCAAATTTCCTAAAATTAACTCATTCCTATCAATACACCTACTGAACATTTTACTTTTCATATTCACCAACACCATTATTTGAACATTTCTGTTTCTTTGTTCGTTAATACAGTTGTTAAATCTTTCTTTCATTTGTCTTTTTGTTTGATTTGCAACTGTCTGTTTTGTCCTTTCCTTGCAACCAGACACTTAATATAACACTAGTCACCGAGAGATTGTTGCAGAGCCGATAAGCACGTCGACCCCGCAAATGATTTATAAGGTTAAGCGTGCGAGTATTGACAGGCAAAAGACAATGAAGGAAACAAAGGTGAGGTAACAATATAACAAAGATGACAATTTATTTGTCGTAATTACAAGGGCGTATGTAAAGTTCGTGATAGTTGTATTGTCTTCAGCTAGATGGTTGGTGTCGGTAGCTGGTATAGTCGAAGTCGTAGATAGGTGCAACTAGACGTTTGATGTGGGTAGCTGATGTTGGTCGAGCCGTAGAGGTGCAGCGAGACGTTCGATGCGGGTAGCTGATGTTGGTCGGGATCGAAGTTGATAGTACCAAAATGGTCGTGCCTTTGCTGTGCTAAGGCACTCGAATCGACAGCTAAAGCTAACCCGTGCTTTAGCGCCGCGCAGCCGTGCAAACGGACAAGGGAACCGACGGCGAAAGCTAACCCGGGCTTTAGCGCCGCGCAGTCGTGCAAACGGACAAGAGACCGACAGCTAAAGCTAACTCGTGGTTTCGCGCCGCGCAGCTAAGCGGACAAACGGACAAAAGAACTGACCGAATGGTTAAAACCGGATGTGTGTGCCGCCTGCTTCGACGAGTCCGTAAGGACTGTCAGAGATACACTCACCCGCAGAAGAGAAACTCTAATGGTCCTTCAAATGATATTTTGCTATATCTAGGTGATGGGAGGCGAATGCAACCACGAGATGTGGGATTCAGCCTTAGAACTAAAGCGAATGCGACCATGAGATGTTGGACTCAGCCTAGGACGTTAGGCGAATGCGACCACAAGATATGGGACTCGGCCATGGAAGTAAGGCGAATGCAACGAGATGTAGGATTCAGCCTTGAGAGCTTCGCTGTGAAAAGAGCGCCGATATTTGCCAATGTCTCCCACCAGACAAGGCTTGACACAAGGTCAAAAGCCCGAAGGCCGATTAAAGTGGGGGATAAAGGGAAGGTCGGGAACGAGCCAAGACTCGAACCCTGCTTGTCTATGTTGCTAATCGGCTCACTTGGTGCAATTTGAGCCTGATGAGACAAGCAGTTTCACGAACCAAAATGTGGGTCCGGGCACGGATGCCGGGTTATGGCTTAAACTAAACAGCAAGGTCTACTGCCATACAAGCAGTTCCAAAGAGACAAAAATGCAGCTTACCCACCCGGAGGTAGCCTAGTCGAAATTAGGAGCCTTAAGGTCTCAAGTTTGCCATTGTTCCTCTTGCAGAGCCACGCCCTGGACCGAAGTCCAGAACAGGCTCCTGGGTGCTTTTTAGGAAAAGCGCGCCGATATTTGCCAACGTCTCCCACCAGACGAGGCTTGACACAAGGTCAAAAGCCCGAAGGCCGATTAAAGTGGGGATAAAGGGGAGGGGAGATCGGGAGCCAGCCGAGTCTCGAACCCTGCTGGTCTATGCTGCTCATCGGCTCACTTGGTGCAATGTGAGCCTGATGAAACAAGCAGTTTCACGATCCCAAATGTGGGTCCGGGCACGTATGCCAGTTTACGGCTTAAACTAGACGCGAGGTCTAGTGCCATACAAAGGAGACAAAACTGCCGCTCGCCCACCCGGAGGTAGCCTAGTCGAAACTAGGAGCCTAAAGGCCCCAAGTCTGCCATTGTTCCTTTTGCAGAGCCACGCTCCGGACCGAAGTTCAGAACAGGCCCCGGGGTGTTATTTGTCGCTGTTTAAGGTACCCCCAATGAAAAATTACCTTGGATTTTTTTAGTCATGTAACTGGCCTGATGATAAGCCTCGTCTCAAGCAGCTTGCTTCTGGAAAAAGATTGTCTATGCCTGGCTTTATGTAAACTGGTTTAAGTAAGAATGCCATTATTTAACTGACAAGAAGTATTGATTGGGGAAACAAACTCAATCCTTGTTTATCAAGAGATATGATTTTGGGGAAACAAAGTTAGGACTGTGTGAAATTTCTACTAAATAAGTTTTAGTCTAAACAAATTGACCAGGTCTAATGCTAAGGCAGTATTATGGAACCTTTGTAAGGAACGAATAAATAAATAAAAATTTTAAATAAGAAATAAAAAAAAGAAATAAATAAAAAGAAAATTATTAAATTTGCAGAAACTCCCAGAGGTCTCTAACCGGAAAAGGAGATAACGCATGCGTAAAAGAAAAAAGGCATTCCTCTTGACAAAAGGGGACCATATTATCTTTCCTCTTTCAGGCAGTGACCAGCGGATTGATAACCTCGTGCTGGCGTGTCTGGGCACCACGCATACGTCTTTGGACGTAGCGTTGGTTAGCCTCTTTCACCCAGTAGCAGCTCTCTCTCGGTCAACATTATGCTGAAATATACAAGACCCACTACTGAACTAGAAACTAACCTTTACGGACTTTGACAAAACTTCCAAAAGAAAACTAACCCTTATGGAAGCCCGAAATACCAAATGCGGACACCTACATACATGAAACGAATAAACGTATTTTTGACACCTTAACTGGAGGATTCAACATTTCAATGTATTCAGGAAAAACTCCCTCATCCACGGAATGGTTGTTGAACCCAGTAAATAAAGGAAAGTATAAAAGAAATGTCTTCGTCTCTTATCTGTTTCTGCCTTTTCTTTTGTATAATTCTTTTTGGGACTTTCTTGGGCAAGGCATTACACCGACTAACTAACGTGGAGGTAACATAAAATAAAATAACCAAAATATGGAGTCAGATATCTAACGCCAACGTTACTAACGAAATACCAACGCAACCAACGTAATACCAACACAACCAACGTAATACCAACGTAACATAAACCTAAACCCCACACCTTCTTATCTTACTCTTCTCATTAAATATATTCTTCAAAGGCTAAATGAACAGGATTGTTCTGTCTCAGTAATGGTTTTGGAATTGTCCGAGAAACATCTTTATCATTGTAAAATAATATACTATTTGAAGTGTTTGTTTTTCAACTGAACCTCTAGGCTTAAACAAGCTATATTTTTAAATAGTTAATTAGCTAATACAGTATGAATCTATTAAAATTCCTATCAAGGGTACCAAAATTATGTTTTAATAAGAGTTTGTGGGGGAAGAGAGGAATATGGTAGGGGAAAGAATTTTAAAATATGAAGTGGAGGAATCGAAAGTTTCTTGCGGATGTGAAAGAATCTAAAGAAGTGAGGGGAAAAGTTGGTTCATTTATATACATTCTTGTTATGGATATAGCAAACTTTCAGTCATGACATTGTTTTTTTATATAGTTACTCCCCTTGACTATGCATTTTTGTCAATGAGGAATCTCTTATTCATCATTGACAAAAATGCATAGACAAGGGGAGTAACTATATATATAAAAAACTGTCATGACTGAAAGTTTGCATGCTGCATTTGTAAAAATCTACACCAGTGTAGGCGAACAATTTATTCGCAGTAATTATGATGGTGTTATTGTCAGAAATATGTTATCCAGGTGGGGTCCATTTTTTCATCATCCTGATTATTGCTGATGAACTGATTATTGTGGTTTTCTTTTCATGGATTAACTGCTGTTTTGAGCATGGATTTGTCACTGCTGAAATTGTGATGGATTGCTAACCACCCCCCACCCCACCACCACCAGTCATAGCAACAGATTGCTTAAAAAGGGTCAACTAGTAGACATGGTCCATATCAGAAGGAAATGGAATAGGGTGTCTGGATGGCATTTCTTCCCCCAAACCTCTGTCTGTTGTACAGGAAGATCAGCCGATATTACATTTTGAAAATAGAAGTTGCGCGTGACAAAGACGGCCTTTCATATGCCAGGAATACAAATCTGATAAAAAATCAGTTGGCAAAAATCTTTTGGAGAAGAACCCATTTTGCAGTCAGCCAACCCAAGGAATTACGAAGTGACTACGCAACCTAAGACGAAGAGGTCTTATAAAAAAGGAAAAAAAAATGGAAATTTATCATGGGAGTCACGTTATCAGAACGACGATGATAAAAGAATACAACTAGAGTCTTTGTGAAGTTTGAAAGCAAAAACAACGTCCTGCCTTTCTGTAAATTACAGAAAGAAAAAAAAGGTAGATTTTTGGCCGTGAACACTGTTGTGTCTCCGAGTGAGATAAAGAACTTAATTAGCAAATAACTGAACTGGGATAAATGAAGACAATCAAAATCACACCTCTTGTTTGTACAACTCTGCTTTGTTTTTTTTATTTGCATACACCCCCGACGCCGATACATATAAATACACACACCATTCCACTACCCAAAACAACTGATTGATTTGTTTTATGTTATCTTATCCTCTTGTATTATTCTATGTTTATTTGCTGTTGGCGAATAAATCTTGTTTCATCGTTCCAATGTGTTGTCATTTCGTCTCTTCAATGATTTCTGCCTCAACCTTTTATTTTCAATGTGTTCCAGCTGATCTCACGAGAAATGAAGGAATATTTTATATGAAAGATATATTTGCATGTTTCGACATAATCTCAGCTCGTAACAAAATACGAGGGTTGTTCAAAAAGTTTCCAGACATTTTTCGTATGGGCACTTTTATTTGACACACTTTTATGGGCACACATGAAACTCTAGTCCCCTTCGAAGTAATCTCCTCCGGCTGCAATGCACTTGTACCGTTTCAACAACTTCTGGAAGGTCCCATGGAAGTCCTCTTGTGTGAGCGTGTCAATGACCTTCGTCACAGCCTCTTTCATCCCCTCAATTGTTTCATAACGACAGTCTCAAAGTTTTTTCTAGAGCTTAGGGAATAAGCAAAAGTCACAAGGAGCAAGGTTTAGACTATAGGGAGGGTGAGGAATTGTCTTGATGCCTATCTTGTTCAAATAGTCTATGACTAGGATAGAGTTGTGGACTGGTGCATTGTCCTGGTGGAAATGCCACTGACCCGATTTGAAGAGTGCTGGCCTCTTTCGACGGAATCTCTGGCTGAACTCCCTTAAAAACTCAACATGGTATTCCTTGTTGACTTGTCAGTCCAGTGGGAACCCAGTGCATGTAGATCATGCCAGTGCTGTCAAAAAAAGGGATCATCAAAAGTTTGTGGGTGGATTTGCTCTGTCTGGCCTTCTTGGGTCTGGGAGAGCCAGCATGCTTCCACTGGGAACTTTGTCTCTTGGTATTTGGGTCATAGCAGTAGATCCAGCTTTCATCGCAGGTCACCAGAGCATCAAGAACTGCGGGATCTGAATTGATTAGCTCGACCATCTCCCTGCTGATCTTCTCTGAGCACCCCTGGGACAAACTTCGCGCAAATCTTCCGCATCTTCATTTCCTCGCGAATAATTGTGTGTACAGTTCCCACACTGTCATCAAACTGTGCACTTATCATATTTACCAACCCCTCCGCTCGGTCAGGATATGACACAAGGACAATTTTTAAGCGGAGTTTAACAGGTTTGAATTCAGAGTTTTCCTTCTCCTAGACTAGTTGCCTCACCAAGGCTGAAGAACACAGTCTGCCCTACTATTTACCCATAGCTGGAGGGAGAATAATTGGATTCATACCTTTTCCAAGAGTATTAGTGCTATGTGAAATGCAATAAGTATCATTCAGGATTTGAACTCGTGTCGCCGTGTCCATTTCCTACGATGATAACCATTACATCACGGGCACGGTGCACTTATTGTCTCTATAGACACACGACGGTCCTTATCCATGAAATTCTTTATTTGGCCAATCAACTGTGGTGTATTGACTTCCTTACTCCTCCCACACCTCTCATCATCCCTCACAGACTCCCTGCCTTCCTTGAATCTCTTATGCCACTCAAAAACCCATGTTCGATTCATGCAAGATGCTCCAAAAGCAGTCTGAAGCATTCCATACGTTTCTGTGACATTTTTTCTAAGTTTAAAACAGAATTTTATTGCATATCGTTCTTCTAAAGTGTCCTCACGTCCAGATTGCATTTTTGAAATTCACCAGCTGTGACAATCAGGTTTTAGTAGGGTGTATTCCAATTGCTGCTGTAGCTGTTCATTTGAACCTGAAATCATAAAAATTGGTCAGTCATCTCATAAGATGTATAGCAATAACATAGGGAATTTTCAAGAGTCTACGACAATTTTAAATGCCTGTACAAAAAAGTCTGGAAACGTATTAAAGGCACCTTGTACATCACCCGCCACCTGATTGTGCTCACATTCACCCATTGGTCTTCATAAATATTCACCAATTGTCAAGAACATCAATAGGTACTTTTTTTCCACATGGAAGAATTAAATGATACAACTCTGTTTTCATGCCAGATACAATTTTGCTTGTCTCTAATGAGGAAAAACATGATCGGATAAAAATAGGAGAGTTCAACCTCTGGCTGATATAGTAGCACAACATAAAAGAAGGCATTTCTTTTTAAATAATCTATGTTCAAGATTTTCAAAAATGGAACTGGTGATGATTATGTACAAAATTGTTTGTTGCTGAAAAATTGCTTTATCCAACAGTGTTATTGTGCTGTCAGCATCTGTGATTATTTTCATGGAAATAAACTGGATGCATTACTTTTGGAGCGTCCCTTGTAAATTAATTTGACTTATTTAATATCATTTTCATCTTGTCATTTTTATGTAGTTTGACGAATTTTCTTTTATTCTATGTAGGCTATGTAAGCAGAAAAATGCAAAACATGATACTAGAAATGTTTTGAAAAATTTGTTTGAAATTATACAGATTGTAAGATTTTCTACAGAAAATCTTTGACTTTAAATTCAGTGATAGAAAAACCAAGTAGGAAGAAGCAAGAAGAAGAGGAAGAAGCAAAAAGAGAAAATGGAAGAAGAAAAGAGGAAATTGAAGAAGAAAAAGAAACATGAAGAAAAAGTATAAGAATATAAATGAGGAAGAAAGCAGAAGAAAAGGCAAGAAGAAGGAAGAAAAAACAAGAAAAAAACAAAACAAAAATGAAAGATAAGAAGAGGATTGATAAAAGCAAGAAGAAGAAACCAAGAAAGAGAAGCAATAAGAAAGAAAGAAGAAAAAAGAAAGGAGAGAAGGAGGAGGAGAGATAAGAAGAAAAAACAAGAAGATAGAGAAGCATAAAGAAAAAGTAAGAAGAAGAATCCAAGAAGAAGAAGCAATAAGAAATAAAAAAGAAAAAGAGAGAAGGAGGAGGAGAGATAAGAAGAAAAAACAAGAAGATAGAGAAGCATAAAGAAGAAAAGAAAAAGCAAGAAGACGCTAAAGAAGGAGGAAGAACTGGAAGAAGAAAGAGAAGAACAAGAGAAGAGATAAAGAAGAAAAGATGAAGAAAATGCAGAATGAAGAGAAGAAGGAAGAGAAACAAAAAGAACAAGAAAAAAAAAAAAAAAAAAAAAAGAATGAATAGCAAATTGAGACAAGTATTCAAATCATGTTTACAATTTTTTTCTGAATGGTTTCCGAAACACCAAGTACAGAATTGGTATTCATAACATTTATTTTGGCAAACGCGTATATGTGGATGTATATGGTAATATGTGTTCATGTATACCCCTGGACAAAAATATAAGACCACCCTCAAAAATGAAAAAGATATTGTTTACAATTTTTTTAATTATGAAAATCAAATGTATGAAAGATAAAGTTAAGAGACATCTAAATTTAAAATAATAAGAAATTTTAATTATTTTCTAAAATGTATTTTAGCATTTATGCTCAGTTTTAAATTTATTTTTGACATAGATATAAGACGACCAATAAAAACTAAAGAAAAAGGACTTAATTTAATTGAAAAATTGATTTACATCATCATCATCATCATCATGTCTCCCGCTACCCTTCTCTATTGTCCATCGCTACATCCTGTATCGGCACAGAGCTGTTGTATGTAGGCTCTTGCTGGTCGTCCTGCCTTTGCTCGTCCATGTGAAGGGGTCCATAGGAGTATGTCACTTATGAGTTCGTCCCTACTTCTCCAGCAATGTTCCTCATGTTTAGTTCGTCTAAATTGGATAGTTTTCGTGATGGGTGGCTAAAACTGTAATACTTAAAATACTAAAAAACATAAATGGTTAAAAGAACTAGATTATCTGAATTTAAGAAAGGTGAGATTACAGTTCTGATAAGAGTCGGAAAATCTCAGAGAGAAATTTGGAAGACCTTACGACATAGTAAAACCGTTATCTGCAATTGCTTGAAAAGTCCATATTAGTATGGAACAAGAAAACCGTCTGGCAGGCCAGAAAAATTATCACCACAATCCAAGAGAAGAATTGTTCGCGGAGTAAAAAAGAAAACTTCGTCAACATCAAAAATGTTGAAATTTCTAATGGATGCTCCTTGCAGTACTAGGACAATTAGAAGGCATTTAGAAGGTATTTAAACAAAATTCAAGTATAAGTAAAGAATTCAACATCCAATGAAGCACAAAGTGAAACGACTGGAATATGATCGTCAATATAAAACCATGAGTGTTAAAGAATGGCGAGAAGTTTTCTCGGACGAAAAGAAATTCAATTTAGACGGTCTAGATGGCTTTCACAAGTACTGGCAGGCAAAACATTTCCAGAAGAGAATTACAAAACATAATGGAGGAGGATCTCTTATGATCCGGGAGGCCTTCTCATCTTCAGGAAAACTTAAACTACAATTTGTCAATTAATTTTTATTTATTGCGTATTTTTTTCCTCGTCTTGGTAGTTTTTGTGTTGTTTCTTCTTTCACTACGTTTCGGCCAAATTTCACCTCTGGCCTTCTTCAGGTGATTTACCGCGACCTCAGATAGGAATGCTGAGTCTTGTAACCGTATCCCCAGTAATTACTACCTTCCATAGTTGTTGTCTATCGCACCACGTTTTTGACCAAGTAAACCCCTGGCCGGCTTGGGTAGGATTTGAAACCGCTATCTTCTGACAATGCTCACCTGGAACCGCAGAGACTCAACGCCTCTATCCGCTGCGCCACGGGCCCCGAAGGGCGATCAAGGATGGATTTTTTTGGTCTTATAAATCCTTATCTGTTCTTTCAGAAGAAACAACACAAAAACTACCAAGATGAGGAAAAAAGTCCGCAATAAATAAAAATTAATTCTCAAATTAAGAAACCTCATCTCAAAATGATTCCAATTAAAGACAAGTACAAAAATTCGGTACGGACCCGACTCTGAAATTAGGAAAAATATCCCCTAGAATAAAGTCAACATCAACACTCACTTGTAAGCAATTGCAGTCTCAAAAACACAACATAAAACTATCTGCTCATGATAGAGGAACCCCGATTGCCTAGCTGCTTGACAACTGGGTCATTTAGACTGGCCCGTCTTGACTGCTTGTAAGAGTCACCTCGGTTGAGAACTCTCACCCAGTATTGTTGTGACAGAGAGAACTCCCCACCCAGATTGATTGATTAATTAACGATTCTAAGGGATTAGAACGAATTTGTTAATTAAATGGATGAAAGGGTGGATTTGGAAGTATGTTTTTTTTGTTACTACAGGGAATAAGTAAAGAAAATTCCTATATTTTTTTATTTTTCTTATCATTTTATTTCCTATCTAATTTTATTTATTTTTTCCTTTGACCGATGTCTTGAGATTGTGGGATAGATTTGTTGAGTGGATCTTGGAATAAAAGAGGTAATGAAATCTGTGTGGTCTATTTGGGAAAAGTTCAAGCCAGCGATTGAGAGAGAGGATTCGTGGATTTTTTTTCCGTTTCAAGGACCTCTCGTCGGGCAAAAATCAGCGGGGAGACTAAGAATCATTTTTTAGTACCTCTAAAAAAACAACGACCACCTGCGGAATCTGAAATTTCGGTCAACCGGGCAATTTACATATCATTATTCATGGGCGTTCCCAAAGATTACCAAGACCCCACCCCCAATTTATATAAGCAGTGCGCAGCACCCATTCATCAGTGGAGATCAAGAGAGATCAAGAGAGACAGAGAAAGGGTCAGTGCTGAACCAATCTGAGAATTGAGAATCAGTCCCAGAATAGCGGGCGAAGTCAGGATTAGTCCATAACTGAGAGTTCGAAGCAAAAGTTCGATAAGACCGGATAACTTTGTGAATTATGCCTGGTTCGATTATAACCAATAGTTAAACAAGGACATTACGTACTCCCGATAATCAAGTCAACGAAAGTCGAGATACGCAAATACATTTTTTTAGATAACCGGGAAACGATAATTGTCCCCCTTACATCTTCTGCTTGATCTCTGTCACATTCCCAAACGAACGAATAAGTTTCGTGTGAACTTTTCCATCTTTTTGTATTCTACACATTTCTGTAAATACGTCTATAGCTAGATAAAGGTAATAGCTTTGAAAAGATTGTATTATACAAAAACCAAAAGCGTTGGTTTTCTTTTTTTGTGTGTTTTTGTGAACCGCGGCAGAAACTGTCTTCTCCACAGACAGCGATTTTACTTCGGCGTAGATTCCAGCCAAGTCTAGATCGACTCCCACAGTGAAAACGGTCTGAGGTAGCTAAAACACCGCTATTCGGATCAAAAATTCACAACGTGGCGAATTGTAAAGCCGAGGGATCTGAGTTCAGTGAAAACTCCCCAGCTAAGCTAGACGCATCGGCCAGGGCTGGATCACCAACATCAGATTGTGCAGTTGATCGAATCCATTGATTCACACATCATTTATGAGATACCTGGTTGTGCTTGGCCCTAGAATCGAAGGTGTTTAGGCTGGGTTTAAAAAAGATAGCGCGTCCTTCCTCAGAAAGGCAGGTACGAAAGGTTTGTGGACCTGTTACAATCCATTCTAGATAAAGACTCGGTATGTATGGAGCACTGTCGTGAGGGCGTTAACTTGTCGACATGTCACATCCCAGAGGAAATATGGCATGTGTCTGGCGCTCCAAGTTTGGGATAAAGTGAACAATTGGTTTAAAGTGAGGATGGTGAAAGCCTGCCTCAGAAACTAGATCACTGGACCTATCATCTTTGAAGATGTCAAAAAGGTTTGAACGTGCTCTGCTCATCGATCCCGTCACCGCCACAAATCTGGGTGCACGTTAAAACCAACCCATTTGCTTTTGGGTAGTTATCCTTTTTGCTGTACTCGGTATCAGATTTTTTCTCTGTGGTCCAAGGTGGTAGTTCTCGGTTCCTTGGTCCAGGAGAAGGTACTCAGTTTTCGCGGTTAAGTTGTACATTTTGATACCTCTTGGTTACAAGGCAGCTGAGATCTAGCTATTTGCATCTTAACTTGACTTGCCTACTTGGCAAAGTATTTCCTATTGTGTGGGCCGGGGTTGGCTGGCGTAGAGTTCAATCTACAACTTCGTCGCTTGTTCAACTTGTTAGCAACTGCTTTCAAGGTTTCTCCTTTGGCTACGACGGTTGCAGTTTTCTTTTCGAGTAACAAGTCTCCAATTCTATTTTCAGTTTCAGCTCCCATTCGTTGAAGGCTAGATGTGCCTTGACAGCTTCAGCCATTACTTGGATGGCAGCAGCGGCTGTAAATAAAGGAAAAAAGAATGGTAGCTGACTGGCATGCTGAAAAAAGTATGAACACTATCGTTATTATGGTTGAGTCCGTAATTCGGATTGACCGTTCTATTTCTGTTTGTGGAAGTGTCGTAACTCCTTTAGAGACTGTATGTACACTGCCGTATGTACACTGACGTTGGCAGGATCTGTAGTTCCGAAAGCTTGTATAGACCACCAAATTCTGATCAATTTCAAGGACGTAGTTTTACTCCCTCTTTGTGGAAGATCCGTAATTTCGTTTGGAACTGTATGTTCACGGCCATATATGTGCTAACGTTGACAGGGTCTGAGTTCCGAGAGCTAGCGTAGACTACATAAGTCCATTCAATTTTCAGGCCGTCGCTTTTACTGTACCGTGCTGGATGACATCCAACCGTTTTGAGGAAACGCATGCTGTGTCTATGCCATTTAATTAAATACCTTTCGAAAATTTGAACTCTGAAGCAAAGTCATGAAAATGAACGGATAGTACCATTTGCAAGTCGTGCTCTATCCGCAGTTGAACAGAGATACTCCCAAACAGAACGTGAAGCACTTGCCATCACATGGGCGTGTAAACACTTTCACATATACATCTTTGGAGCCCCATTCACTGTCTTTACAGACCACAAACCCCTAACATCCATTTTTAACAACACCCGCTCCCAACTATCAGCATGCATTGAACGCAGGGTTTTGAGAACACAACCATACAACATGACCGTCATATACAGACCAGGCCATGATAACCCAGCTGACTATCTCAGCCGCCATCCAACGCACCTCCCACCAAGCGACAGAGAACAAAAAAAATAGCAGAGGAATATATAAACTACGTCCTCTCAACCTCAACCCCCAAAGCAATGACAATTGATGAAGTTGCAACGGAAACGGCAAAAGACAAGACACTCACCACCGTCATCCAAGCCATCCATACCAACAAATGGCATGGTGTCGAGGATGTCATATACAAAGAAACATTCCACACTCTGCACGCCAATCGTGCTGAACTATCACCAGCACACAAGGATAGCATCATCCTCAAAGGGCACCGGATAGTACTGTCTGAAGTACTACAAAACAGAGCTGCCAAAATAGCACATGCCGGACACCAAGGTATTGTGAAAACCATGGCTCTCCTCCGAGAAAAGGTCTGGTTCAAAAATATGCAACCTCTAGTGAAAGAAAACATCAAGAACTGCCACACCTGTCAGATCAGTACCCACAAACCGGCAAGAGAACCACTGCAAATGTCTCGACTACCTGCAGCCCCATGGGCAGAAGTCAGTGCTGACTTTGGACACCTCCAAAACGGAAAGTACCTCCTTGTTGTCACAGACGAATACTCACGCTATGTTGCTGTTGACATCCTGGACTCCATCTCAACAACATCAGTCATACCCCGCCTAGACAAGATATTCGCCGAATTTGACGTGCCAGTCTCCCTCAAAACGGACAACGACCCACCATTCAACAGCCACGAATTCAAAACCTCCATCACCGGATTCAGACACAGGAGAATAACACCCCTATGGCCCCAGTAAAAAAGTCTATTAAAACTGCCCTAAACAAAGGTCGAAGCTGGAAGCAGGAATTATTCAAATTCCTGCTGGACTATCAGACGACACCACATTGCACCACTGGCGCACCCCCAGCCACAATCCTATTTGGCCGGACCATAAAAAACCGCCTGCTACACCTGATCACTCCCATTGCTGAAGACTACAGCATTAGGGAGCGTGACACCGAAGCCAAGAAAAAATAAAGCAATACGCTGAGAGAAAAGCGTACGTGAAACCCAATGATCTCAGGGTGGGTGATACAGTCATTGTAAAAAGCGACAACACCATACCAGCCAAACCCAATGACTATAATAAAGAAAAAGGGATTCATGATTACCGCCACACACAAAGGTAACCAAACTACAAGAAATTCCAGCTTCTTCAAAAAAATCCCTAAGCCAACAACAAACCCCACACATAACCTACTGGATTACTCCTCATCTGAAGATGAAAGCTACACACATACGACAACACAACCAGAATACAAAGACAACCAAGCACAATACACAACTCTAAACCTCAGGCGTTCAGGCAGAACAAAACGGCCACCCAAAAGATTTGACCACTAAAAAAAAAAAAAAAAAAAAAAAAAAACATACCCGTACACAATAGTCATTTTGTTTTCTCTCATTTAGGTTAACAGACGTCTCCTCCGACATAGAGTCCGAGCCATCGGTTCAAGCATCCCAATCACTTCACAGACTGAATGAACTCCCTCCCCAGATAATTATTACTACTACTGTTATTATTGTTATTATTGTTTTAAAAAAAAAGAAAAAAAAAAGCATTGTAATATCTTAACTAACAAATGGGAAATAACTTCTGATGCCACAGGGGTTACGGCCCCTACTACATCCGGGGGATTTGGTCAATAAAGGAATATACCAGGCATAGCAGCTGATGTTCGTTTTCCCTCTGTCTTTAATCATCATCCATCTTATCTTGGTAATAGTCCATACCTAGCAAGTATCCATTACCTCAAACATAAATACTAGGCTAGACAAGCTTATATTAGATATTCTTCTTTGGCACCACCTTCTCCAAACCTTTTTGAGAGGAGAGAGAGAGAGAGAGAGAGAGAGAGAGAGAGAGAGAGAGAGAGAGAGAGAGTGAGTGAGTATGTGTGTTAGGGACCAAATGAGAAAAAGATGAGACAAACAAATTTTTAATAATCGTTATTTTCCTAGTGAAGTTCGGTGGGCCATTCAGAAAGTGGGCTGAATGAGGTTATGAATACACTAATCATTGTAAAGTCATATAATCAAAATGTTAGATATTAAAACAATAAAATTTAAGATTTTTAACTTAAACCTAGGCAATTATGCTCAAGATATATATCTTTACCTGTATATATTTATAAAGGTAACTGTAGTAATAACACAGACTATTTCTCGACGCGGAAGATTACAACCGCTTGGCGTACGAATACATACACACACTCTGCTGATTTTATTATAAAATATGCCTTAACTAAAGCACGCCTGCCTTATGTTGTTCTCAAGCCTACTAAGCCTAATAATGAATACTAACACCCAGAACAACAATATATTACAGTAACTATTAATCTGTTTTTTTTTTAAATAAGTTGATAAGTTTTGCCTTTGACACCCAACCCTATTTAAGAAGAGAACAGTCAGTGTTATTCACCCCAGTTATAAATAATAGCAAATCATATACATATGTCTCTCTGATCCATTGTTATTGTTCACCTTGTATTTGTTGTGCCAGTTGAAATAAATAGGAGGTATTACTTTCAAAGCCTCACTCATGAGAGATGGATAATCGACTATGGACAGGATGCCTTAGGAAAGCTATGAAACCATTTCTTCTCCTTAGCTATAGGTAAATAGGAGAGCAGACTAAGTCTTTTAGAGTTTATCACTTATTATTCATAAAAGGAAAAAAAACAGACAAGAGGTATAAAGAATAAAATGCTTGCTCACCTCATATCCAAAATAAGGATGTTACAAGTTCTTCAAATCGCTAAGAGAGTTGTTGTAAGAAGGATATTAAGAAAGATCTGAAGGAGAGCTTTTCTTTGTTGATGAAAGAAAAGCCTTTCTTCATTTATAATTTATCCCCATCCCATCTTGAAGATGGAGGCGGTTTTACTTAGCCCCAAAATATACATCTTTGCACTTGTCTCACGTTGGAATAAATTTCTCTTTCATAATTTTGGAATTAGTTAGTGTTCCTTTATGCGTGAATCCGAGTTTATTCTGGCTGTCTAAACAAGATGTTTATTAACATTTGGCGAGGGCAGCATACATACATGGCAACCCCAGAAGCATCGAAAAAGAAGTGTAAGCAATACTCTGCGGAGTACTTGAAGTATGGATTTATACAATCACTGACCAATCCACAACAACCCATGTGCTTGGTTTGTGAGAAAAACTTTTCTAATGAAGCAATGAAGCAATAAAGCCGTTAAGGCTCCTCGCACATTTACAGATTCATCCCGATAAATCTGGTAAAACACTGGCGTTCTTTCATTCTCTTCGAGATCAATTTTTGAAGCGAAAAACAATGAATATGTTTACTTCCTCATCGAAAAATTCAGATGACGGTCTGAAGGCTTCTTACAACATTTCTTTGTTGATAGCGAAAGCTGGCAAGCCCCACACTATTGGAGAAGAACTGATTCTGCCTGTAGTTAAAGAGGTTATTAAAACAGTCTTGCACAAATCTCCTGAACAAGTCATAAAATCGATTCCTCTCAGTGACAACTCAGTTCAACGAAGAATAGACAAAATGGCTGAAAACGTCGAAGAGACCCTCAGTAAGATGTTGATGACAACTGAGTTCAGTTTGCAATTGTATGCTTCGTCAAGGGTGGGTCACTGTGTCAAGAATTATTGTTTGTAAGTCTCCTGGAGACAGATATCAAAGGAGAATCAGTGTATCGAGCTGTGGACGACTATTTGCAGAAAAAAAGCATTCCACTTACAAACATCATCTCATGTGCTACAGATGGCACCCCGTCCATGGTTGGTCGCCTCCGTGGATTTCTAAGTTATTTGAAAAAAAAAACTGTTCCGAATGTCCTCACAGTTCATTGTGTGATCCATCGACAACACTTAGTGGCAAAGAATTTGAGTGCGAAGCTACATGAATTCTTATCGACTGTGATTACTGCAGTCAACAAAATCAATGCTCTCAATTCTCGACTGTTCCATCAGCTGTGTATTGAAAATGACGAAGATTTTCAATGCCTGCTTCTCCATACAGAAGTTAAGTGGTTGTCGAAAGGTAACTGTTTAAAAAGTTTCTACACTCTGTTTAACAGTGTTCTGGATGTTTTTCAAGAATCCAACCCTGAGCTTTACGACCAACTGAAATCGAGTAAAACAGATATTGCTTACCTCACTGAAATGTTTTCCAAATTTAATGAAGTGAATTTGCAGCTGCAAGGTGATGAGACTTCATTAATCAAAGCCAAGTCCGCCCTCTCGGCATTCCTCTCAAAATTACAGCTCTACTGCAGGAACCTTGGACGCCGCGAATTCCGTCAGTTTCCTTGTTTGTCTGACTTGGAGAAGAAAACAGGAGTGAAGGACGATGACATTGCCGTGTACTGCGCTCATTTAGCGGAACTCCACAGGGATATGTCAGTCAGATTCAACGATCTATTTTCTCTTAAAATCCCTGGTTGGGTGATTGATCCGTTTATTGAACCCAGCACAGAGGTGCCAACCCATCTAGAAGAGGAACTTGTAAGTTTGCAAAATGACTAGGATCTGAAACCAAAGTTCAAAACCACTTACCAAGCCTTTTGGATGCAAACAGCGATCCCAAAACGCTACCCAAGCCCTGTGGAAAGACATCAAGTTGTTTTTCATTGCTTTTCCGACTTCATACCTGGTTGAGAGGGGATTCAGCGCTGTGTCCAGGCTCCTCACCAAACAAAGAAACAAACTCAACATAACAGAGCGTGGCAATCTGAGACTGCTCCTGACAAACCTTCGTCCTGATGTTGACAGTTTGATTGCAATGCACCAAGCCCACCCATCTCATTAAGCAGGGTAGTTTTTAATGATTACTTGTTCAGTTTTACAATTTATTTCATGTTCAGTTCAAGGTGTTTGTGATTAAAAAATAAATGTTAACCATTTTTGTTTGTTAAAATTGTTTTTTTATAGTTTTCAAACTGTTTGTGATTGAAGAATCAACAAATTCTTATGACATTACCGTCGTTCTGGCATTCGTTGGAAGAGGGGGGAGTTGGCATTTTGGTCCGGCGGTGGGGGGGGGGGCAAAAAGTTTGAAAACCACTGCCCTATAGCCACTTTACACTCATATAGGAGAAAGAAAAACACTGAATTCTAACTAGCTGTACCCTGTGTCACCTCCTAATCATTATGGAGGGGCTTGGGTAAATACATTCTATAGATAGAACTTGAAGAAATAAAAGCTTTGTACACATCATCCTCATGATGTAAAGGATTTTCTAATGTATCATCATGATTAGTTAAAATATCAAACACATCCTTTCACTCAGTGGAACTGGAGGATAAGGGCAAAGTCCATAACCTGTGAATCTCAAAATATCTCACAAAAAATTATCCCAATAAATTTTTTGTAACTGACATTATTCTATACCACCAAGATGTCACCATCAACATAGATTTTCACATTCCCATTTTATATACAAGACCATTCTCTTGTTTTACAGTGGAAAATGTCAATTAACACATGAGATGTCTATAAAATAAATAAGCAAAAACATTGTAGAAAAAATGAGTTGATAAGAAAAAAAGTAATGACATTAAAATCCCAAAACATCTTTGTCTAATACTGGTAATAGTTCATCATGTAAATATCAGAAATTGTTCTTTTGCTAGAATATTATTCAGGAGGCAGTATTATCCTGAAGGCGCCTTCTAATGTTCTAAATGATGGGACAGACACAACTCATCTTATAGAATTATCGAATGAAAATTAGGTCAGATTTTAAGGGTCTCATACATACATTCATTTATAAAAAAATGCAAGGTTTTCTGAGGATATTTTCATTTGTAGAAATATTTGCCAATGTTTAATGTTTTTAAACTTTTTTTTTTAATGTTTAATGTTTTTAAACTTTTTTCAGGGTTTGTGAGTTATTAAATGAAACAAAAAAAAATGAGAAAGTTTTTAAAAATTCTATTTCTATTGGTAGCATTCTGTTTCAAATTTATGTGATGCAATTCCAAAACTTATTTTTAAAAATCCATATCACATCAGTCTATCTATCTATATATGTAAATGTTTATATTATTTAGTTCGTATCTACTAATTATAAACATTCCATAATATTTCTATCTGTTTTTATCATATTTACCCAACCCCTCCGCTTGGGCAGGATATGACACAAGGTCAATTTTTTTTTAAGCGGAGTTTAACAGGTTTAAATTCAGAGTTTTCCTTCTCCTAGACTAGTTGCCTCACCAAAGCTGAAGAACCTAATCTGCCCTACTATTTACCCATAGCTGGAGGGAGAATAATTGGATTCATACCTTTCCCAAGGGTATTAGTGCTATGTGAAATGCAATCAGTCCAGGATTTGAACTCGTGTCGCCGTGTCCAATTCCTGCGATGATAACCATTACACCACGGGCACCTCCACTAACGGGCACCTCCACTATTTCTATCTGTCTTTATCCGTATTAACTTTATTCTTTCAATGTCTGTTTAATTTGACTGTTTATCTTTCTCAATATATATAAACAATTAAGCTGAATTATTTTAACTTAGGAATTTTTTAACTTTTCAAATATAAATAAAGAGCAAACATTAATAATATTAGTTTGAATACATAATAATGTATTCAAACTAACATCTTGGAATCTTGAAAATTAAAGTTGTGATTAGTTTCTAAATCATGTCTGATCAAACCATTATTAACGTTTGCTCTTTATCTATATCTGAAAAGTTAAAAAATTCCTTTGTTTAAATAATTCAGCTTAATTGTTTAATGTTAGTTTAAATACATGATAATGTATTTAAACTAACATCTTGGAATCTTGGTGTAAATTGTTGAATCTAGTATCATTTCGAACCACTATACTAACAAACAAACCAGTTTTTTTCAATTCGTCGCCTTATTTGGTCTAATTGATGCAAAAAAGTTACAAAAACGTTTTGTTTAAGTAATTTGGCTTCATCATTTATATATATTTAGAAAGATAAATAAACATGTAGTCAAATTAAACAGAGACAGAAAGAAGGTTATAATGAAATGTTTATAATAGGTGGATATGAACTTAATAATATAAATATTAACATAGATAGATAAACAGATACATAGACTGATGCAATATGGATTTTTTTAAATAAATTTTACAACACTGATTACATCACACAAATTTGAAACAGAATGCTACCAAAAGAAATAGAATATTTTAGAACTTTCTCATCTTACACACCCTGATGAATGTCTGAAAACAGAATTATCTTTACCAATAAAATCACTCTCTGAAGACCTTGTATTTTTTCTTATCTCTGTACACTTTCATACTGTTGGATTTATTTCCAGGTTTTCCCATATATATAGAAACTGAAGTTGTAAATTTAAGTTTTAAAATTTTGAATCTAAATGAAGATATGTACACAGTTTAGTAATTTATATAATAACAAGTCAATATATTAATAAAGTTCACAATCATTTTAAACATTATCTAAAATAAATCTAAAGATAGGACCTTAACCATGGGTCAGAGCAGATCTCAGAGTAATGGCAACAAAAGAGTGACTTCACTCTTCACAAAGCTCCAGTATTAAAACATCCCCATTGGATGCAGTTAAGTTACATACCAAGGATATATTGTCATGAACTTTAGGAAAAGGTTATAGAATTGAGCTCTACTTATATATTTCTCTGATATTAATATATCAATATAGTATTTATGCAACCCTCCTATTGCTGAAATGTGATACATAGCCTGTTGAATGAGATAACTCCAAAGGAAGCAAGCTTCTTATGAGTAGTACTCAAAAATAGCTCTGCTCCATCAGCATTTCTCTTTTGGGACACCTCAATCTTTTGCAATAAACCCACCCTTTACACCTTTAACACAAGGATGTTGGTACTGGCTGGGAGCAAAGTTATTACTGCCTTGGAGCAAAGTTGATACTGCCTGTGAGCAAAGTCTTCTGAAGCTGAGCTGATTTCTGTGATGCTTCCTTGATTTAACAAGAATAAGGGATCAAAATAGTCTTCCAAGAAAAACTCTGAGAACAATTCCATATAAGACAAAGAAAAAATTTGTGTTTGATATCATTTTTGCTTTAGATTGTCAAAGAAAGAGATGATAGTAAGAGTCTTTTTCCTTATGGAGATGCATATTATACCTGTAGAGAATCAGAGAATATTCATGTAAATAGCAAAAAAGAAGGAGTTCAATTGTCTGAATGATTCTTTGTAATACAGATATTGTAATGAACAATGAGAAAAGGTTATAATCCTGTTTATCTTCCATCATCAATTCTTGACCAAATCTTGTCAAATACTAACCCATGTGGAATAGAATAATGATGATATTTTGATTTCAGACCAAAATCACATTTCAAAATGACTATCAAACATATGGACAAATTGGATTAATCCATGGGTGAGAACTAGCAGCCTTAAGGTTACATTCAAGCCTTCTAAACCATCAAGTGTTGCCTTTCAGTTGGTTTGTTGAAAGACCGATTAAAACTGCACTTGTCCTCTTTAGAATCTGATATCAAAATCCTTTCTTGAAAAGAAAAAGCAATCACATTAAAATGTTACTAAAGTTTTTCTTTTCTTCTTAGTAATATGTCAGAGTCCTAAAACCTTTTTCAGGTCTTCAGGTCAATGTGAACTTCTCCTTCATGTGATTTTTGGAGCAAGAGGGAAGTTACTTGGCAGTGCCCATCTCTTCTCTGAATAACATGTGATTGGTTTGTATTGGGTTACATAGTATCAGTAGCAAAGAATGATCCTTGACTTAACTTAAACAATCTCTTAGCAAATTACCCTGCCACACTAACATGTTAGTTAAGGGTTTAAATTCAGAGTTTTCCTTCACCTACACCAGTTTGCCTACTTACAAGGTTTGAGAGTCCACTCTTCCTTACTTTTTACCCATAGCTGGAGGGAAAAGATTTGGATTCATGCTTTTCTGAAGACTATTATGGTGAAGTGCAATGCAAACAGCTTTGCCCGGGATACCAAGTTAATTTTCTATGATGATAGCCATTACAACATATGTACCTCTCCTTAACTAGTAAATATTTAATTAAATATGGGCTAAGTTTTTAACTAAAACTTTCAATTTTAGATTTTGTTGTAAACATATTAAATTTATATTGAGTGGGGCCTTATTAGTAGATTATACATTTTTATGTAGTATTTGAATATGAAAAAGTTCCCTACTTTTGGGTCAATCACATGCATTTAGAAAAATGTTTTGCAATAAGATGCTTTTTGGTTGCTTAACTTAAGAATTAAATTTGTGAACTAGTAGTATGTTTTTCACTCTAAATGTAAAGCTATTAGCTTTTCATTTAAATGCAATACCTTGACTATAATTGGTTGAATAATTAACTGATAATTTACAATGGATTTATTTCCCATTCACTCTATCATGGTCAGTGTAAATGTCCAGTTTGCTATGCCAAATGTTGATTCAGCTGATTTCTGGCAAGTCAGATTTGGACATTCAGTGATTGCAGATTTGGCCTAAATCCATTGGCAAATTACCCACAATTAATCATTTATATGTTTTTGATATCAGTCAGATTGTTTCTTTAGAGAATGTTTGACTTTTACTACAATGAATAATACAAATCTTACAGACCTCTGCAGCCTTTGACATCAGTTTTATGTTAAAAGAAAAAAACACTGGACTGAATCTTAATAAAGAAGATGTAATGATAAAAAGAAAAGAAAAAAAACAAACTCTTTTTCTTTCGTGGATGTAAAATAAAGTGTACCATAAACAGATGATTACCCTATTGGTGATACTTAGATTATGCTGATTGCATTCTTGGTAAAAGGCTGGGACCTCCTATTCTCTCCAAAAAAAGGGGTATCCTGGGTATTACATTAAACTACATCCAATGGTGAGAGTTCTTGAGCTCTGGGGAGTGTGGAGTTACTTCTTCATTGCTATTACTCTTAGATTCACTCTAACTTAGAGTAGTAGTACCTGTGAGGGTCCCATCAATCAGTCAAATAGATTGATTTGAGAATCATTAGTGTTTAATAGGAATATTTGTTTTTATGCCTCCTTGGACATCTTTGCATCAACTAAAAAAAACATTTTTCCACAGAACATATACAATATCTATATGTTGGATACTCATCAACTGATAATTTGCTTTGTTCGGTTAAAGAAGAAACAACACTTTTTCTTCAAAAAATAATCTTTTCTTTTTTATTCCACGTCTTATCTTTCAAACATGAACTTTGCATGAAGACCTCAAAGAGTAAAAATCAATATATCTATTCACGAGAATGATGGAGAGAAAAGTGTCCCAATTTTGACTCTCGATGACATCATCTCTTGAAACCTCTTTTGTCTTTTCATGGGCATATCTTTCAAATGTTTGACATTTTACTGAGTGCAACTGTATAGGTCATCTTTGACAACCTATCAAGTTTGAGATTGATCCTGTCACCTTTTATCTTGAGCTTGCACTCCAAGACCCTGCCTTCTCTGAGCCCAGGTGAGCCTTCTGATACCAAGGCCTCTCCAAACACCTCTCTCAGGACATATGTTATATAACCTATATACAGATCAAATTCTGTTCAGTAAATCATCCGATAGCTCCCAAAAATTCCCTCTTAAATTCTTTTTCTTAAAAGTTTTTCTGAAATCATCCAATTTAATCTTAAAATTCTCTATATAATAGCTGTTTTTGTTCGATTAGATAATTTGTTCCAAAGATATTAGCAAAAAAATCCATTTAGTTTGTAGGCTGTTTTTGAAATCTACCTTGACAACAAATTTCTAGTTTGAGGAGAAAATATCCACTACAATTAGAAATTCCATTATTTTTAAAGTTTCAATTAGATAAACTCATTCTTCTTTCTAGTAAAATGGTTAATCCTAATTTCTTTAATCTCTCTCAATAATTATTACCATCATTTAATAGGAATAGTGATTTGAAGCCATATGATTCTATATGAATTATAAGTATTAGATAAGAATACTTGAAACTATTATTGTTTACAAATTATTTGTATACAATAGGAATATTTGAAACCATATAACTGTGTACAAATTATTAGTATTTTATGGGCATACTTGAAATCATATAGCTGCATACAAACAAATTATAAAAGGAATAGTTATTTGAAACCATATGATTGTGTGTAAATTATTAGTATTAGATAGGAATACTTGAAGTCGTTTATATAACTGTACAAATTATTAGTATTAAGAAAAGTTACTTGAAACTATAATTGTTAACTAATTATTATTATAAGTTATTTGAAGCTAGAAATTGCTTGAAATATTTAGAACCATATGAGAAAAGAAAAAGAATTTAAGAAGGAATTTTTGGGAACTATCAGATGAATTACAAAACAGTGAGAAGTAATTTTGTATCCTCACTTTTTACCTTACTTCCTGCCATTAGTTGTTGTCTTATTAATTGTTGTCTTAATAGTAGTAATATGAATAGCATTCTAGTATATTTAAAGAATTATCAATGTTTATTAATTTATTGCTAGTATTCATTTTATTTTTGTTTCTTTATTTGTTTAATGGGATAAGGGTGTTCATACTTTTTCTAAGAGTATTTTTTGAAAGCAAAAATAATTGTGTAACTGGAGTTTGAACTCACTTACTTTAAGGCCATAGTCAAGCACTCATCACTATGCCATGGGGATTCTTCACTTAGCTTATTTCCTTTGTTTTCTTTTTTTACATTAGTATTAGATGCTATAGAATAAAAGCTTCTTTGATGAAACATTGTCAGTAATTGATTCTTATTCTGTTTAATTCATAAATTTTCCCCGATTCCTACTGTGTCAGTTACATGACAGGTACAGTTACTTGGGGCTCTGGACAACTGTCTATATACTTTGAGCAAGTTGTGGTGTTAAGTCATCAGTGTCTTTTTTGTATTTATTTAAAAAAGATTTCCAAAATGTATACACAAGTAAAAAAGAAAAAGAAAGAAAGAAAAAGTAAAAAAGAAAAAGAAATAAATAAAATATTACTAGAAAGAAAAAAGAAAGAAAATGGCTGTAAAAGGAAAAATAAAACAGAAAGGAAGAAAGAAAAAAGAATGAAAGAAAAAGAAATATTGAAAAGGAAAGAATAAAAGGAAAGAAAAGATATTTAACATCAGTTTTTCTAGCTTCTACCATTTTCTATTTTGAGATAAAAAAAACACCTCTGGTATTTAGTTGTAGAGATTTTAATGTTTCAATTAGTCACATTACTTGGATGCAGAAGAGAACCTAGGCTTCCAGTCTGTTAACAACTTAGAAAAAGCTTGAAAATGGGAGAATAAGAATTCAGTTTTTCAGATGCCCTGCTGGCACATTTCTGTAATCTTTCAAAAATAAATGCAGTTGTGGGCAGGGAATGTCAAGATAACTAAACCAGTATCATTTACCACAATATCTACATTCATATCATATATATCAATAAGTATGCATATATATAAGCGTGTGTGTGTGTGTGTGTGTGTGTGTGTGTGTGTGTGTGCATATATATAGTTGCAGTTGATATCTTTGCAATGAAAAAAATAGAGATGTGTTAATACATAACTATATATATCTGTATCTATATATCTATACTCTCTCTCTTTCTCTCTCTCTTTATATATATATATATATATATATATATATAGAGAGAGAGAGAGAGAGAGATGTATAGAGATGTATACCAAGGAAAGAAGAAAAGATGACAACACATATGTATAAAATATAATCTGCTTCTTTTCTTGTTTTTCTTTATTATGAAATGTACAAAATTAGCTGCATGAGGAAAGAGTCAGGAACCACTAAAATATATACACAGAGAAAGATATGGATTCTTCAGTGAATCACTTTCTTCATCATTCTGCTTCTATGATTAGTACAGGGCCAACTCAAAATATTTAATCATCTCTACTTCTTCATTCTTCTTTCAGGAGACAGGTACAGGTCAACACAAAAGATCTAATTATCTGAGCTTCTATATGGTTTTCAACTTCAGGGCTATCACAAGACTAACCTTTTTCCTTCAGGAATCATAATCATTTTTGACTTTTTACTCTTCTCTTTTCAACTACGAGTCCTTCATAAGGCATCCCTTTCTTCTTTCTTAAGGGATCATACCCGTTTTCAATTTTTCTTCACCCATTATCTCAAGGCATTTAATCATCTGAGTTTCTATATGTTTTTCAACTACAGGGCCTTCATAAGGCTAACCTTTTCCCTTCTTCTGGGATCATTCTTGCTTTCAACTTTAGCGATTTTCATACAGTTATAGACCACTCTCAAACTCTCAAACTCTCAAACTCCCAACTCTGAGCTGTCTAGTACAAGGCCAGCACCTAGAGCAACATGATGTCCAATAACTCTTCTGCTCTCTCTGAGGTCAAAAATCTAGTCGTTATATATTTTTCTGGACACCTATGCACCTCATGGTCACTCTTCCTTCCAGTATGCTACCCATGCAATTCACAATGCATTTCTGCTGTTTTTTATTTACATTAAGACACAGGTGTACATCCTATTTTGTAACTTCACAGTCTGTTGAAAATCAAATATCAAGGAAAGAGAGAGAGAGAGAGAAAGAGGGATACATATGAGGATCATTAAATAAGTTTCCAGACTTTTTTCGAATGGGCACTTTTATTGATAGTACACATAAAACTCTAGTCCCCTTCGAAGTAATCTCCTCCGGCTACAATGCACTTGTTGTACCGTTCCAACAACTTCTGGAAGGCCCCATCGAAGTCCTCTTGTGTGCGCGTATCAATGACCTTCATCACAGTCTCTTTCATCTCCTCAATTGTCTCATTACGACAGCCTTTAAGTTTTTCATTGAGCTTAGGGAATAAGCAAAAGTCACAGGGAGCAAGGTCTAGACTATAGGGAGGGTGAGGAACTATGTTGATGCCCATCTGGGTCAAATTGTCTGTGACAAGGATGGAGTTGTGGACTGGTGCATTGTCCTGCTGGAAATGCCACTGACCTGATTTGAAGAGTGCTGGCCACTTCTGACTGAATCTCTTCCTGAACTTCCTTAAAACCTCAACATAGTAATCCTAACCCAAACCCTTTGGTCAATCAACTGTGGTGTATTGACTTCCTTACTCCTCCCACACCTCTCATCATCACTCACAGACTACCTGCCTTCCTTGAATCTCTTATGCCACTCAAAAACTCATGCTTGATTCATGCAAGTTGCTCCAAAAGCAGTCTGAAGAATTCCATATGTTTCTGTGGCATTTATTTTCAAGTTTAAAACAGAATTTCATTGCATATCGTTCTTCTAAAGTGTCCTCCCATCCAGATTGCATTTTTGAAATTCCCCAGCTGTGACAATCAGGTGTTAGTAGGGTGTATTCCAATTGCTACTGTAGCTGTTAATTTGAACTTGAAATCATAAACATTGGTCGGTCATCTTATAAGATGTATAGCAATAGTATACTGAATTTTCAAGA
Organism: Sepioteuthis lessoniana; assembly: GCA_963585895.1. Lineage (NCBI taxonomy): Eukaryota > Metazoa > Mollusca > Cephalopoda > Myopsida > Loliginidae > Sepioteuthis > Sepioteuthis lessoniana. The sequence goes on from CAUZXS010005875.1 coordinate 64,334, forward strand.
GTCTACGACAATTTTAAATGCCTGTACAAAAAAAAAGTCTGGAAACTTATTGAATGCACAACACACACACACACACACACACACACATATATATGGCATAATGGTTAGAGTGTTTGCCCAGTAGACCTGAGGTTCATCCCAGAGCGAATCATTACAAAGACTAAAAATATGGTACTTGATACCTCTTGTTTAACACTCAGCATATAAAGGTATGGATCAAGAGTAAGTGGAGCTATCCCGGTAAAGAAGTAGTGCCTCCACTCCACCTTGGTGTAGTAGCTATTAAAAAGGAAGCCTTTGGGTCTCCCTCGACTATGGTTTGCCAACTTACAATATATATATGGATATAATTCCATATGAATATATCTCTCTCTTTCTTTTTCTCTCTCTCTCTCTCTATATATATATATATGCATTTGGATATGTAATGGTTAGCAAGCTAGACTAGCAAATCCTCATAAAAGAGTTTGAGTCACAAGGGGTGTCCCATTCTTACAACCTTGTGTCACATTTAAGCAAAAACTTAAGGTTGTGGCCCCGGAAAGGGTCACGAATGAAAACGCAAACACAGATATTAGATAACAGATTATATTACACAAGAAAGATAGAGTTACATAGAAAAGATAAGAAGTCTCGTACTGTTCGGATAACACCGATATTTGATCTGCCTCTCTGGCAGCGAAGTCTCTCAGTACTAATAACGGTGAGAAGAGTCCATTATGATGAGATGGGTAAGGCTCCCACAAGAACCTAGGAACGTTAACAATAACTAATTTTGTGGCCGTCAATATTACATAGTCTGCAGTGGAGATTATATTTGCCTGCGTTCGTAGCAAAGTGTAGAAACAGGGGTTTCGTCTTCTACGGGCTTACATATTTATAAATGTCTGAAATTTTTCGAGACATAAGGAGACTAGGATGTTCTTTTATACGTATTTGTTTTAACTAAAGTTTTTATAATGTCACTACAGTTCTCGAATATTTGTTTTATCGTTGGGTAATTATTCTCTTGTAGGCGTGATATTGTATTTATGCTTTCCCACAAGTTTATGTTGGTGTTTGATATAGGTTGTTTAGTTGAAAGGTGGAATAGGGCATAATATGGGCACATGGATAAAGTAGTAAATGAAAGAAGCCAATCAGTGAAGAATATGCAACAAAATGAGTAAAAGATATGAAACAAATAAAGGTTGTAAAACGGCGCGGACAAAATGAACATTTAAAACAAGGCGACGAACAAAAACAAATTTATATTCTACAACAATAAAACTTACATTGATACATAAAAAATATTTCTAATTCTACTAACAAAATAATAGTATGTGTGTGTGTCTAACACAACTAAGCTATAAAAGGATTACATATTTAAAATGTCCTTTTTTTTATGATTAGAAACGGGTTTTCTCTGAGACTGGAAAGCGTCTCATAGTCAATGTATATTTTGAATGTCTGCGAGGCCCATCCATGTTGTTGCTTTTCTCTCCTGTTGATTCACGCTGGAGGGAGTGTGTTGTTGCTGCGAAGAAATTTGGTAAAAGAGAACAAGGGTGTTTGAAGACGACGTATTTATAGAAAATACGCGACTTGTAGGTGGCTCAAAACGCAGGACTAGAATTTATGCGCGGACGTAGTTTTAAACATGTCACGTGGTTCTCCTGGCCAATGGTTTCCCGAGACTGAATATGTGAGCGTCCGCTATCTTTGTGGGAACAAGTGGCATACCGCCCAAAATAATTTATAGGAGTGTAAAGTCCTATACTCTACTTTAGATGTTAGCACTTTTTGAAGTATTCCTGGTAGCTTGCTAAACATTATATGACTAATGAATAAAAATCCTGATTCGCTTTCTTCGAAAAATATTTTGTCGTAGGAAGTATTTAACTCGCTTAAATCCAGTTTTATTTCCGCTAAGTACTGTTTCACGTAATTATAATTAGTGTCAAACTTTGGAGAGGTATTTATAATTTGTTTATATATTTCATCTATGATAAATGATATATCTAGGAATTCTTCTTTTAACAGTTTTAAGGCTACGTCGAAGTTTTGGTCTTCTATTGTTTGATGAGAAATTATTTGCGACGCGTATGTTGTAAGATAACCCTTAAGTAAAGACAACTTCGTTCTCTTCGACTAAATCGAAAATGTACCGTTGGAAAATTGAATTAGAAAATTTTTAAATTCGAATTTGCTAACGTTTTTTCCGCTAAATTTTGAGCACTGCAGTTTCGGTGCTTGAATAAACATATTTAAACCTTCTATAGTCGTAGAATTCTTATCTAAGTTTTCATCCGACGGATTACTGCTAATATTTATTTGTTCTAGGGCTATCAACATATTGTGCATCTTTGAACTGACCGTTAAACTATACACGCTCTCTTCAATTTCGTCTTGTTCTAGACCACTTTCTTTTGTATCGGCTGCTCTGTTACACAAGTCTCCAATTTTTCTATTTAAACTGCCAATTTCAGTCAACCATTCTTTGATGTTAGGTTCATTGGCCTTAAAAAGAGACACTGTCATGTTTTTATTTTTAGCCAAAACGTCTAGCATAACTTTACAACTTTCCCTTGCATCAACCAGAGCTTTAACTCCTTTTATTTGGACTAATTTTTCTATTTTAGCGTTTAAAGAGACTTCCCTGTTAATCTCTAACAAAACTAACACCTATTTCTCAGACAAGCCAACAAAATGCTGCTCTTATCTTCTCAAACATGTATCCGAACGTTACAAACAAAATTTGCAATATATGAGAATTAAAACTGTAAAAGGATTAATTTTCACTTGTGTGGGAAATTACCGCAAGTTTCAAGTTCGGACACTGAATGAAAAGACAAGACAAGACAAATATATTCAACAGCAAATTTAATACGTTAAAACAAGAAAAAAGGAAAGACAGATAACGGGATAGTTTTTGCAAATTTTGGTGTGATTTGCGGAGAACTTAAGTTCGGTTAACAAAGTTGGAAAATTTCGAGGGATATCGTAGATTTCTTCATGACAATAAGGTAGCTGTGCTACAAAATTCTTTATTGTTGAAGGGTGATTCGGAGATGTATAATTTCGTGGGTTATCTTGGAGTTGAATTTGTTCAATTTCAAGGTTTGCTCCTGGAAGCGAGTGGCGACTTATCTTACCCATTCAATCTATAGAAATTTTGTTAAGGAACTGGTGATCCTATTTCACCGAATATCAGCAAGCCCCTTGGGGTCACGTGGTGTCCACTGAAGATTCTTCCTCTTTTTTCCATTCCCACCGCTGTTAGTAACTGGTCCATTCGTAGCAGCCCTTGACGGCAAACGTGTTTGGTACCTTCAACACACAGCCCGGAGCCTAGAGCGAACAGGAACAGGACACGCAGCTAAGTTCCTGCAGGCATTTTATCTGCAAAACCTTTACCTTATAACTTTACCTTACACAACTTCACCTTACACCTTATCACAAACCTTACAAAACCTTACCTAACCTTACTCACATACGCCTACCACCTATCAGAATATTGAACTCTTTTTTTGAACTCTTATATCTTCGTTGTTTATTCCATTTGGTGTAAAACCCTGTTTGTTGTTTGTTGTATATAAATTTTGTTACACTAAAAGTCGTTCGTCTCCTTTCTTCAAAAGCTGCCACCCATCTCCCTACAGCTATTGAAGTACGGTTTATTCTTTTACAAAACGTAGGAATAAACCGGGCTTTGCGGGGTTTATAAAAATCCCCATAAATCTGAGGGAGTTGACTCTTTCAGGTCCTAACAGGTTTAAGCCGAACCGACCACTGGCTGTTTTCTCATTAACAGTGGGGGTCGATGACGTGGCGAAGGTCACCGGAATCTGGCACCTCAGAGTCCCGAGGCCTTCAGGTCAAGAAATGGGACATATCTCGAATTGACACATCATCCCTAATCAAGTCCTTGTGGTTTTTAAAGGAAATTTTCACAAATGAGCTCTGGCTAGTTTAAAAATGTAATCTATATCTCATATATGTATAAAAAGGATTTGGTATTAAATGACCAACAATGGTTGATATGCCATAAAACCAAACCAAACCAAATTCGATAAGCTACCTTCCAACATAGTTGATCTCAAGTAACTTTTAATGAGTTTCACTTTTGAGAAACTTTTCTCTGCAATAGCAACATAAATAGTTGTCGTAGTCGAGGGCGACTAGAAGACCCCCTTTTCAATAGCTACAACACCGAGGTGTAGGGGAGGGCGCTACTCCTTTCCCGAGATTGCTCCACTTTACTCTTTATATGTACCTTATATTGATGAGTGTTAAGCAAGGAGGTATCAAGTACCATTTTTAAAAGTCTTTGGTATGACGCGACCTGGGATTGAACCCAGGTCTCCCTGATCGTTGGCGAACACTCTACCCAGTGGACCAATGAGTGAACGTCAAAAACATTCGTAGAGCAATCACAATATTTTGCACTGTTTCTTGAACTTGTCATCGATAAATCCATCTCAGCTGTTTGATAGCCCATGATTTGGTCATCATGATCAAGTCAAATGTCACTTTGGAAGCTGCCGTTAGAAAATACCGAAATCGGAGAACTTCCAAAGACAGCCTAGATACGTCTAAGTCAACACCATATTTGCTTCCGAGAATTTTGAATTTTCGCTCCAACTTGCCTTCCGTATCTTCCAGGATTGCTTGCGATGATAATCCAGCAAAGAAAGTTTGCAGGTGAGACCTGGAGTCAAATCGTGCTTTCAGTTCATTTACAAGTCGATCATGAAATTCGTAAAGATTTCTCTTTACTTCCTGCACAAGTGTTTTGCATACATCATCTTCATTTTCCCTCGGTGGCTTTCTCTTTCTTCTAATCGGCTTTTCAAATGGAATTACCATTTCCTCGCACTTAGTTTTACTTTGATTAACCGATTCAGACACCAGTCTGTCTCAGTTTTGTTTAAAGAAAAATTTGGTTGCTTCCATGAGAGTTACACACACATCTAAACCAACACCAGGTTCTTGAAGTTTCTTTTGGGTGAGATTTATCTATTCCAGAATTTCTTCCTAGTAAAACAAATGTGACATGAAGGAGAAATTTTTCAATAGAAAGCAAAATGATTTGTGCATCCCCTCTCGTTTGAAGATGTTCTGAATCGTGTGCTTGAATCAGTCCTAGAACTCCGGTTTTCACTGCACGTATAGCTTTGTAACGTGCATTTCAATGGATTGTTACCAAATGCTTCATTATGACCTTCACATGAGAAGATAAAACTTCTCACTGGTGATTGGAAGAGAAGAAAAATGTATAGAATCTCTCAATCCCTCCGAAAAATGTAATGGAACTCGCATTCACAGCCGAGTTATGAACACTGCATAAATTCAGACTATGATTAGATCATGGCACTAACTTAGTTTTCCCATTTGTTTTGTTGGAGACGTTGAACACCGCCATGAATTCCATCCATACTAGCTGCATTGTCAAATCCTATCCCTCAACATATTTTGAAATCAAGTTTCTCTTTCTCCTGTCGATCCAAAATCATCTTGATATCATTAGCTATCTTCCCATACTCAGTGATAAAACCAAGAAATAATTCTGCCCCTCCATTTCTTTGTTTTCAACAACGACATATCGACAAAAGAAATCCTGAATTTCTTGTTAGACTTGATTTGCGTTGCTCTGTTCATCTTTGAGTACAGCAGCCATGATCTCAAAACAGTCTTTCCATTCTCCATAGTTTTGTAAAATCAGTGTTGTAGCATTACCCCCTGACTATTTTTCTCCGGTCTTACAGTCGGAGCAAACAGTTCATCTTTATTTTGAAAATTTTTAAATCCCAATGTTATAAGATCAACAAGCAACTGCTCTAAACAAGTTCGTGATCAAAATGCGATGTCTTCTTACACAGCAATCTCTGTTTGCCTGTTCTTTTTCTTTATTTCCGGTAACTTCATCAGTTCCTTCTTCATATCCATAACTGTCCTTACCGCATGCACTGGAGCTCTCTTCCTTTAGCATATCATTATTGTCAGCTTCAATTTCTTTAACAATGTTAATTCCTGCAGGAAATTCCTCTTCAACTTTTATTTCTATATTTGTCTCCACCATATTCGCATTTTCTCCATATTCCCCCCCACTTCTAGTTCTGGTGTATATTCAGCACATTTTCTTTCCTCGCATTTTCTGGTAGCGTTCAACTTGCGGTTAGCCACACCACTCAGTTTTTGCCGTTTATTGATGAAAAAAAAAAAAGAAAAAATAAACATATAGGGAAAGTGCCTACTCAACGGCATAAGGAATTTTAATTTATTGTACAATTTGGCACAAGGCTGAAAGTGGGCTTGTAAAAAAAAGGTTGATAATTTTTTAACTATCCCAAACTTAGCAATAAACATTTGTGACTCATTTGCATCTTGTAATGACGTAGGAAAGAATTGATTCTGTAAATAATCACAGGAGTTTATCCAGTAATGCCAATGATTGTTTAAATCTTTTCTTAAATTCAATTTTTAAAATTTACAATCATTTTTTTTCTTATACATTTTTTCATTACCTTTTATTTCATTCTCATAATCAATATAATAATTCCAAATTTAATCCATACTAATGATCGTAATAAGAATAACTGAACATTAAAATTTTGTAAGAAATGTTCACTTCTAATATTCGCATTAAACATTAACCTATTCTCTAGAGAACTGACTGACAATTAATTTTTAGGCAAATTACCTTATTTTTTAAACTTACAGCATTATGAAAGATGATAATGAAACTAAACTAATAAGGACAGAAATATTTAATAACAATTGATTTATTTCCATCAGTTTAGCTAGTTATTTAGAAAAATATTCGTGTTTTAAAATAAAGTTTTTAAAGCAATAAACATTAAAAGTCAATATTACACTTCTTACTCAACTTTGTTTTTGTTTTTTACAGAAACAAATCTTTAATCCTTTTTGTGTTTCTACTACTAGATGTAAAAAAAAATGATTTAGATCAAATGAAAAATCTCTTTCCCACAAACATACTTGGGGGATTTTACAGTTGAGTTGTTATGGAGATTCTATAGTTGATCCTAAATGAATATTTAAGTCCTGGAAGAATTTAAAGCGTAATATTTGAAAAATTTACATCTAAGAAACCTTAACTTACTTTTTTATATTTCAAACTTAAGATTCTTAGTTTGTAATACTAATATAAAAAGTAAATCTTGTAATATGCATTAGATTTGATTTTTCCGAAAATGTCTAGTTTTAAAATCTCTGAAAAATTAAAAACCTTTTTGCAGAATGTTATTTTCTCATAATAATTCTAAAATGGTGATTTCATGGAAAATCTATTGAAATCTCTGAAGAACGTGTATAATTTTTGAGCTTTAACAATTGCAAGGTTTGTAAAACCTTTCGAAATGTATATAGGATTTACACTCCTATATTTCTAAAATGGCCGTGATACCACTTGTTCCCGAAACAAAGATGGTGGACGTTGGTAAACTAATCAGTTTCGAGAACCTATTGGTCAGGAAAGTCACGTGATTTGTGCTCACAACTACGTCCGCACCTTTGATTTTATCCCGCGCATTTGGAGCCGACCACATGATAAGGATTGCCTACATATACTCTCGTCTTCTAAGAACTCATTCTCTTCATTTGGACTTCCAGAACAACTTGTGACCTTGCCAGTTAGTAAGACACAACTTAATACGCGTAACATTGGTGCGTATACATTCTTCGACCTTTTTCTTTCCTGTTCTGCCATTTCGGCTAGACTTGTTCCAGTCTCGAACACAGCCTCAGAAATTTCGTCAAATCCCGAAAGATACAAACAACCAATATGGGAGAAGACATGTTCCTCCTAGAATACATTGCTATATTTCTGTATATTGATACCTCGCATGAAATACTTAGTCAACATACATTTTATACTCTATAGGACACTTTTAATATTTAGTCTTTCATCATTATATTCGTGTTAGTTACATACACACATGCACACACACAGAGGAATATTTAACAGACTATATTATAATATCCGTAATGTTTTGGAATGTTTCCTTTTTATGTATTTGTTGATATATAAATTTAATTTTGTTTGTACTGCTTTGTTTTGAATATTCTTTTGTCCGTGTCGTTTACATCTTTTACTTCATTTGCTTTTCAATAATGAACCAACATAAATTATGGGAGCAAAATATCCACAAAATAGTACCCCACATGTGTACAAACTTTAAATCACGTATATATCTGATTCTGTTATTACTACAAATGTTTTTCTTTATCTAAAAAATATCTCCAGTCTTTTTCTACGAAAAGAACCAATTGAAAAGTAAAAAATAACCATTCATTTTTAACAAGTTTCAAAGATCTACATAAACTTGTTTTTTAATCTAAATTGTGGGGGTTGTATGTAATTTGGTTATTTCAGTGGATATGCATCCGTATTTTGCGGGTATTGCTCTCTATATTATTTCCTCCACAAATACAACACAAAACTTTACAATTGCGTAAAAGAAATGGAATAGAAAACAACGAACATTAAATAACAAACAATTTAATATGCATATAGCAGAATATGAAAACAAATAAAATACATGATGTGTAAATGGCCTTTTGGAAAATAAAGTTTGGCAAGAAGAAAATAAAATTGTTTAAAGGTGTGTGTATGTTCATGTTAACGGAGTCCATAAATAAGTCGTTTTTACTTACATTAAGTTCATATAGGGTTTTATGATTGTGGCGACAGCGTGTCGCGTTGATGAAAGAAAGTTTGTCGGGTTTTCTTTTGAACGTGATTCGCGGCCATCTGTAGCTAGGTCATCAACTTTGGCTGTAGAAGAAAAGGAATTTGCCGGACAGAGTATCGGCTACTGCTTTACTGACTTAATGGCTAGGCTTGTGGTTTAGTCTTTGTTTGTGTGTTATTTATACCGTAATAGTGGATCAAAGAATGGTCCTAAAATTTTGGCGCGTAGACATTTATTTTCCAATCAGATTTGTATTTTACTATTTTATTTTCGAGCCTAAATATTTTCTGTTAGTTCCGATCCTATTTTTCTAGAATGTTCTATTCTATGTTTTTAGCTGATTGGTTGAAAAATATAAGAATGTAACTTAAATGCTAATGCAGTTTTGATCCTAAATTTCTAGAATGTTCTTAAGTATTGCTTATTTTAAGACTAGAAAAAAACGTGTATCCCATAAAATTCTTAAATAATTTTCTTTTGCAATAAATTAATTTGGACATTATTCAATCAATATATTTCAATAAATTTAATTTAATAATAAAATTTCAAAACATTTTTAAACAATGAATTGAAAACTTTTTAACAATAATTTGAAAACAAATCAAACATTATTTCAGAATTTCCCGAAAAAACAAATCAAAAGAGCGTACGATGCTGGCTCCTGCTGCTACACTGAAGAGAGCATTCCTTAAAAAAATTAGCTGAAATTTTGGGGATTGCGTATCTTGAAGATAACCAAATAAGTAAACTGCTGTTTTTTTTATGAATAATTAGTTTAGAGTTCTTTTATAACGTCAAAGCAGTTATGTTAAAAAATTAACGAGGGGGACGTTATTGAACGGGTATTAGCAAAATAGCCTCTTCCTAATTTTTAAATTTAAATGAAAGCCTTTTTGTTCTAAAATGTTTCAATTACATATATATATATATATATATATATATATATATATATATATATATATATATATATAATTGAATTAAACTTACGTTTTGAAGTTAACAGATGTTTTCCAAGGATAACTGGTCAGTCCAAACTGTGTGTATGTGTTCTGAGTGTATATGGTAGTCTGTTCCAGGATTGGTACCACAGACTCATAGAATATATCATCGGGGCAGTAAAATAATAAAATCCAAATATTTCTTTAAATCCCTATTCGTTATCATTTACTATCAAAATCAACTACAATCCTCATTTTGATTCAATAATTTTACTCTGAAATCTAATCAGTATCCCATGATGTGTAAAAAAATCATCAGAAATTTCAATTAATTAAATTATTAATTAAATACTAATAACAATGCAAATACTTTCAAATACATGGACAATTAGAGAAAAATATGAACTATAATCTTACAAAAACATTTGAAAAAATGCGATATTTTATTCTATTTTAATTTTCCGTCCAAAAGACCTTTGTTGTGAGGCCGATAAGAACGTCGACCCCGCAAATTATTGTTGTATTTTGACCTTCGGCCCGAGCAAACATGCCATTACAAAGTGATGCACCGGAAGGAAGTGACACACTCCAATGCCCAGTAATCGAAAGAGGTTGCGTGGGTAGATTTGGCTGATGAAATGGGACAAGGTAAAGCCCATGATACACTCATAGACTGATGCACCGGAAGAGAGTGACCTGTGAACTGCATGACAGTTATTTCCGCTGGATGACGATCAATCATGCCATTCCAAAGATCGAGTGGGCGATCGAGTGGACGTTGAACTATTATATAACTCAGTCGAGACAGTAGTCAAGACAATTCCAGTTACAGTTGGAGACAGAGTTATAGACGAGTTGTGGTAGGGACAGCCACACCGGGCCGAAGGGGCTTGGGGCCCTGATGAGTTGGGGTCCAGAGAAGATGCTGATGAGATGCAGTAAAGAAAGCCATCATCCAGCAGAGAGCTGGGCCGCTGGGCCTCCGGTTGAGCATCAGAAGAACAAGAAAGACACAACGTTGACGGCCATAAGAGTGGGGGTCAAAATATTACAGTTTATGTTCGGTCACTAGCACCCTCTCACACGCAAACCTTGAGTAACCCTTTTCGAACCCTTGCAATAAAGTGAGAGGTAAATATTTTGTTAAAAAAGTCTTCCTGCGTCTTTATTATTGTGTCGTGATGATGCTGTAGATGACAATATAACATTATTTTGTTGTAAGTTATAGTTCAATGGTCGTATTGGTGATGGAATAGTCGTATCAGTGATAGAAATAGTAGAGACAGTTGGATGTCGTCGCTTGGAATCCAAGCATGAGGTGAGATCCACGAGTCGGTCGTAGGCGTTGAAGGTAGTTGGCCGCGAGGATCGAACAAATGGACTAAGACTATCGTGTCTTAGGTCTGCGTAGCCGGGGAACAAATAAGGGATCAGAGGCTAAGACTACCGCGTCTTAGCCCTGCGGAACTGAGGAACGAACAGGGACTAGTGGCTAAGACTACTGTGTCTTAGCTCTGCGTAGCCAAGAAACAAACGAGGGATCAGTAGCTAAGACTACCTTGCCTTAGCTCTGCACAAACCGAAACCGACCGAAATGGTTAAGACCGGATGGTCTTATTATCCTCTTCGTGGTGCCTCCAGGCCGTCTGCTTCGACAAGTTCATAAGAACTTGTCAGAGATGCTCCGACACTAGAGTTGGAGACCTCTACTGGACCTTAAAAGGACCGTTTCGCAAGTCTATGTAGATGTAAGACGGATGCAACTACAAGATGTAGGATCACGTCTTTGGAGCTTCGCTTACGAGTTCGTAGAGAAGACATTTTTTCTTTATTTCTTCACGTAATTTTAGCCTGAATGAAAAATCGTTCATTAATTTTTTAAATTAATTAAAATCTTAGAAAATATGCTATCCACATTTGGAAAGTTTTAATCATACATTTTTAGATAAATCTTTATTTAATTACAAATATTTCATCAAAGGCAGAAGGGTTCGAAGGCTTTCAAAATTCACAGTAAAATTTTTAAGTGAATAAAATGTAGGCAACAGAGGAAATTTGTTTTTGGATCAACCCAAAGAAAAAAAAACACAATGTTTTAAAACTCCTCTAGAAAAGAAAAAAAACACGGTAAAAATTTCTTTTTTGAATTTTTGAAAAGGAAATTAAAATTTTCTAATAACTTTTTCTGGATGTAGATTTAATTTTCTTTAATATGTGGTTTTCTCGTTTTTGATATTTCAAGAAATTTGAAAATTAACGGTTAGAATATCATTTTTTTTATTCAAATGACTAAACGCTGAAACTCTCCTGTTAAATAATAAAAATATTTTCTCAAGGTTTTTAAAACCAAAAAAGCTGTTCATTATAAGATTAATTTATAAATGAATAAGATACCAAAAATTTCCTTAAAATTTCAACTCGTTCACAATTGGTTTTGAAATCATTGAAAAACAAACATCTTCGGAGATTTTAATTTTATTAAAAATAATTTTAAAACGATCCAAATATTACTTTGGACAATTATCGCCATACAAAAACATGGGGTTGGTAAATATATAGGTTGTACAAAATATATAATATAGTGGGATGTCTCTTGGAATGTCGCGGTGTGGTCTTGTAGTCTCAGCAAGAAGTCGCTCACAGCTGGGCCAGATCAAAGTACCAGCATCCCAGATAGTCGCCCAAGTTTACTAAAAGCTGAGGTCGCCGTCAGGGTGGCATGTCACCTGTTTGTGATCTTCCAAGAAATGTATGCGAAAAGAAAATTGAATTAAAAAAGCAAAATACTAGATTTCTTTTTTGAAACATCGTGACATGAAAATGAATGATCATGTTTTCAATTTTTTTCACCCGCAAGATGCCGCCTCCATAAAGTGTCGCCCGGGGCCCAGAGACCTCCCCCTGCTGGTCCCTCACTGGTATGGTTAAATAACAAATACAATTATTAAGATTATTTTGCGAGAATAGAAAATAAACTAATTCATGTTAAATTTACTATAGGATTTACACTCCTATATTTTAATATGAACGTTATGCCACTTCTTCCCGAAACAAAGATGGCCAGGAAAACCACGTGGTTAGTGCTCAAAACTATGTCCTCAACTTCAATTTTCTCCCGCGTTTTTGGAGCCCATTCCATGACAAGAATTTTCTATAAATAATCTAATCTTCCAACACTCACTCTCTTTTTCACAATTTCACTTGGAGAGTCAACACAGCTCTCTTTGACATTTTCACTTACAGGGTCAACACACTCTTTCCAGTGTGACTTCCAGAGAGAACACTCTCACTTTCTCCATTTCGACTAACAGAGTCAACACACTCTTCCTCTTTTTTACATTTGACTTCTGACACGAAAATATATACTCCATGCAACCATTCTCTTCCTTGTTATACATTGTCAGTGTGATTTTTTCCAGTCTCGAACGTAGAAATTTCGTCAAACCACAGAAAGAAACAAGCAGTAGAAATACTTAGTCAACACGCATAGGACATTACCAATATTTACATTCAATTTGTTTATTTACATCACTGACGTAGGTGTTTGTAGATCGACAGCATCAACAGCTGATTCAAGCCGTTGTTGTTGTTTGATACGCTTTTTCATTTGAAACTGTTCGAGGATTCCTTGACCTGTGTTCTTCTTTTCTTCAGGGATTACATGATAAGGAGCAAAAGCTTCCTGACAAGTGTGCACAACTTTTTGTTATGTAAAAGAATGTGCCGATGGTAACTCGTGTAATTTGAACACGGATCTCCAGCCAACAAACACAACTGTTGAAATGGATTGTACTACTAGGGTCACGCGACTACAAGTGACTCTGTCCAACCTATAAATAGGTCGGACAGAGATCTGACGAGAAACGAGTAAGGAAAAGCGTATGAAAAATAGATGAAATGTAACATTTCGAGTTTGTATTGTTTAGAATTCCATGCTCAGTATTCGACACTGTAAGAGAGTGAAGAGATTTTAAGTATCGACCAAAATTCGCTCTCTCAAAAGTGGCGACGAAGAATAGTTTTGAACATTATAAACGTGGCGACAAGGAATCATTTTATCGTGGACTACAAAGAAAAAAATACGTTTGATTTTGAACTTATACGGGGACGACAGAGAAAAAAGACAAATCCAACTAGTAATAATTGAAATATTCAGCGGAGTACAAGGAAAATGGATGAACTGAAATTAATTATGACTCAAATGTTGGCACTGCAAAAACAACTGCAGGAATTACAGTTTCAGCTACAAAAAGACCAATATAAGCGACAAAAGAAACAACAAGAATTACAATTACAGCAACATAGGGACCAGTTGGAACGACAATTCCAATTAGAGAAACAAATGTTTTTCGAATTGTTACTAAAGAAAACTGCAGGGGAAAAAACGTCTGATTCATTCACACCAGATTAAAGGATTATGTTTCTTACAAAATATAACACAAGAAACAAGTCCTTCAATGTAAAAAGAAAAAATAAACAACCACACTGTAAGGGTGATAACTCACGGCCTTTCTTAACCACAAGATAACCACCTAACCTGTGTCAATTTAAATTCCAATATTAAACCAGGAATAAAAGTAACACGTGCGTCCAATAAACTGTCTATTTATTTACAGATAAAAATATATATATATATATATATATATATAAAACATGCATATTATTTTCACTTAAAAAGAAAGAAAGCACATACTGCTAAAATGATTGCACTTTAGCGTTCAGTCGAATGACCGAACGATTAACCTAAGACGATAGTCTCCGAAAAAGATTTGGGCTTAAAACAACGAACAAAGCAGAGGTACGGATACAAAGAAATAATAAAATTCGTTAGAATTAAAAAATAAAACAGTCTTACAGGTTAAAAAATGTCCTTTAAAAAATGTAAGTTTCACATCAATAGAATCTTTAGTTGACCAGCAGCAGTAATTGTAATTAAGAAAAAATGAATTGAGACAGATTTCAGCAATTTTTTTTTAGAAAGGTCCTTTATGAAGAATCTTGAAGGGAAGAACTCCAACAGCCTCGTGTTCTGCATTCATAATTTTTGTGTTCACAGCATAGTAATTCCACAGTAGAAAACTTGAAAGAAATACCTCAGTTCAGCAATTATAAATATCTCCTTTCGAAAAGGAGACTCGGAAACTGAATTTGAAACTTGATAAAATTTCCTCTGGTCAGCTATTAAAAATATCTCCTTTTGAATAGAAGATTCAACAATTGATAAAGGATACTTGATGGAACTCCATCAGGCTCCCAGTCAGCCATTAGAAATTTTATCACTCAAAGGAAATTTTTTTTACACCACATGGTTTTCAGCGGTCAAGTGCGGAGCTACTTTTTAAGGGGTCAGCTCCCATCAAAGTCTTCTCCAGAAAGGTCGAGTTTCCTATTTCCCTCCTCAACCTCAAAAACGGTATTAGTTCCGGTCACGTCACTAATCCACTTCCTCCGGTGAAAGCGAAAAAAGTCCCGTCAGCACAAATCTCCATCATTCAAAAAAATAATTTTGACACAGACGCTATCGCGAGTTCAGTTGTATTATAGAAAATATGAAGACATCTTCAAAAAGGATTGTTCGCACTAGAATGATGAAAAGAAAGTCAGACTATTATTAAGGTGTTGCAGAGCCGATAAGCGACCCTGCAAATGAATTTAAGTTTAATGCGTAGTAACAACCAAAGACAATGAAGGGGACAAAGAGGCAAAGTAACAAATACAACAAGGATGGCAATTTATTGTCAGAAATTACAGACGTGGTAGTAGTATTCGGTCTCCAGCTAGATGGGCGATGTCGGTAGCTGGTATGTTTGAGTCGAAGGTGCGGTTGGATGATCGTTGCTAGAAGCTGAGGTCGGTCGAGATCGGTGAATCGACGTTCCGGTTTTGACAGTACGTTGGGTTAACCGGAGGTGTGTCGAAGTAGTTGCAAGCCTTTACTGCGAGTCGTTCGTAGGCTAGGGGATGCAATGCAGGAGCGTCGCGATCGAAGTGGGTGTTGGTAGTGTACAGTTTGAGCGAGCGTGGTTGCTAAGACTTAATCGCGTCTTAGAACTGCAGACCGAGTGAACGTACGGAGAAATGGTGGCTAAGGTTTGCTAGGCCTTAGCATGTAGTTCTGCACGGCCGAATGGACGAGCGGAGCCTTCAGTGCATATCAATGCAAAAAAAAAAATGGAGAGTGAATCTACCACAAGAAGTGGGATTCAGCCTTGTAGCAAGGCGATTTGTAAAAAAGAAAGGGTGTTGAATATACCACTAGAAGTGGCGGCGAGGCGAATGCAACCATGAATAACGTAGGATTCTAACCTTGTATGAGCTCCGCAAAGAACGTGCCGATATTTGCCAACGTCTCCCACCAGACGAGGCTTGACACAAGGTCAAAACCCGAAGGCTCGTCAAAGTGGAGATAACGGGGAGGGGGAGGTCGGGAACGAGCCGAGACTCGAACCCTGCTGGTCTAGGCTGCTTATCGGCTCCCTTGGTGCAATGTGAGCCTGATGAGGCAAGCAGTTTCACGAAGAACCCAAATGTGGGTCCGGGCACATATGTCAGTTTACGGCTTAAAGTAGACGCGAGGTCTAGTGCCATACGTAGGTTACAAAGGAGACAAAACTGCCGCTCGCCCACCCGGAGGTAGCCTAGTCAAAACTAAGAGTCTAAAGGCCTCAAGTCTGCCATTGTTCCTTTTGCTGAGCCACGCTCCGGACCGCAGTCCAGAACCGGCTCCGGGGTGTTCTCCGCAAAGAACGTCCCGATATTTGCCAACGTCTCCCACCAGACACGACACAAGGTCAAATGCCCGAAGGCCGATTAAAGTGGGGATAACGGGGAGGGGGACGTCGGGAACGAGCCGAGACAAAACTGCAGCTCACCCACCCGGAGGTAGCCAAGTCGAAAAACTAGGAGCCTAAAGGCCTCAAGTCTGCCATTGTTCTTTTTGGGGAGCCACGCTCCGGACCGAAATCCAGAACAGGCCCCGGGGTGTTATTTATCGCTGCCTCCCACCAGACACGACTTGACACAAGGTCAAAAGCCCGAAGGCCGATTAAAGTGGGGATAAAGGGGAGGGGAGGTTGGGAACTAGCCGAGACTCGAACCCTGCTAGTCAGTGCTGCTCATCGGCTCACTTAGTGCAATGTGAGCCTGATGAGGCAAGCAGTTTCACGAACCCAAATGTGGGTCCGGGCACGTATGCCAGTTTACGGCTTAAACTAGACGCTCGGTCTAGTGCCATACATGGGTGACAAAGGAGACAAAAGTGCAGCTCGCCCACCCGAGGGTAGCCTAGTCGAAATTAGGTGCCTAATTAAAGGCCCCAAGTCTGCCATTGTTCCTTTTGCAGAGCCACGCTCCGGACCGAAGTCCAAAACAGGCTCCGGGGTGTTCTCCGGAAAGAACGCGCCCCGAGCGTTGAAAAAGGCTTGTTGACATTAAGAAGGTGCTATGACACACAGCAACAGCTGCGTGAATAGGAAATTATTTTATAAAAAATGGGTGTGGAAATAAAGTACTCCTTTAACCTGCTATAAGCTGGCGACGACTATTAATTCCATTTTTATAAAGTTATTTCTGGCCGAAGTGTTTCGTAAATATTGTTAATTTTAATTTATCCTTTTTTTTGGCTGTAACGGGATGTCAAGGTCGTAAAAAGGGCTTAGTCATTTCCGGCCGTACCCGGATATAATTTTTCTAGGGCGAAGGAGTAATCCGATCTGTTTACGTTCGTAGGCCGGTCGCGGCAAAGGAAACTGTCCACAGTCAAACAGGAAAAATATGTAAATTTTATTTTGACAAAACAACCAGGCGAAATAAATTTTGAAGAAACTATTAGAATACTAACAAAATTTTTCGGAGACAACTTCATTATTCAATACGCGATTTTAACTAGACTAGAAATGGATTAAAAATTAACTTTCCAAAAATAGCTAAAGAATGTCAGTGTATGGTGGATTTAAAACAAGACACCGCCAGGATTGAGGAGAGAGACATTTCACAAATACATAGTGCGACCATCTAAAGAAAAATATAAACGTTTTTTAACTCACAGCAAAAAAGTAAAAAATCAAAATAGCCCCACTTCAATGCCTAATACTTGCCATGGTTGTGGTGGTAAGCATTTCAAGAGTGACTGCTTCGTTAGAAACAAAAAAATGTTACCAGTGTGGAAGAATGGGACATAAGAGTACTTGTTACGAATAAAAAAAATGGAGTAGAAATAAAATGTATGACAATAAAATAAATACATTGCGAAAAGAAAAAAAAATTAGCAAGTTGTCGAACTTCTCCGAAGAGAAAATTTGTTTTTGTCACAATTAACAATATGAAACTAAAATTATAATTGGATACTATATTTTAGATCCGATATTTCTATAATTCATCCGATATTTCTATAATTAATGAAAAAAACTTGAAAAAACCTTGGTAAACCAAGTTTATTGACTTCGAGAAAAGTTGCTCGTGGTGTGTCGGGAAAAAATTAATTTTTTTACGAATTCACCGGTAACATTTCTTTTGTGAGAAAAATCAAAAAAGCAGTTGTACTTGTGTTAAAAAATCACAACGAATTCATTCAGAATGAATGGTATTACCTTATTCAATCTTTGGGACTTGCCAATCAATTCCTTCTGTTACCAAGTAAATAGGGCCACCTGTAGAAATTTTGTTAAGGAAATGGTGATCCTGTTTCACCGAACAGCAGCAGCCCCTTGGGGTCACGTGGCGTCCATTATAAAAAAGAGCTCCACTGGAGATTCTTCCTCTATTTTCTACTCCCACCGCTGTTAGCAAGAGGTCCATTCGTTGCAGCCCTTGACGTCATACGTAGTTGGTACCTTCCACCAGCCAGGATCCAAGAGGGACGAACGCACGTGCTGAGTTAAAAGGAACAGGACACACAGATGGTTAAGTTCCAGCAGGCATTTCATCTGCAAACCTTCACACATCAAACTTTACCTACCAAACCTAACCTTCACAAAACCTTACAACCTTACAACCTTCACATAACAAACCCAACCATACTTTATCTTACACCTTTACCTTATACTTTTACCTTATAACAACCTTACAACTAAACCTTACAAACCTTACAAAACCCTACCACCTATCGGAATCTTGAACTCTTTTTTTGAACTCTTCCAATTCGTTGTTTGTTCCATTTGTGGTAAATGTTGTATATAAATTTTGTTGCACTAAAAGTCGTTCGTCTTCCTTTCTTCAAAAGCTGTCAACCCAAATCCCTACTGCGATTGAAGTACGGTTTATTCTTTTACAAAACGTAGGAATAAACCGGGCTCTTCGGGGCTTATATAAAAAAATCCCCATACACCACAAATAATATTACGGCAAAAGAAAATTTCAAAACTGAATTACAAAAGTTTTCAGAACTTTTTTCAGGTCTTGGGACGTGTACAAAAGCAAATGCGAAATTTAAACTTAAAGAAAATGCAACACCAGTATTCAAACCGAAAAGGAGTGAACCTATTGCAGCCTTAGATCCAATTAATAAGGAACTGGAAAGGCTAGAGAATATAGGAGTCATTTCCAAAGTAGACTACTCCGAATGGGCAGCGCCGACTATTTACTTGAAAAAAAGGAATAACAAAATCCGTGTATGTGCCGATTTTTCAACGGGACGCAGTTTACGTCTAGTGAATTCAAGTTTTTCTGCAAGTCCTTATAGATACGACACATCACAGCGCTCCCGTATCACTCAAGATCGAACGGACATGCGAAACGCTTTGTTGACACGTTCAAAAGGGCTCTTAAAAAATCGGGGGGGGGGGAGTCGGATAAAAAAAGGTTGCAGAAATCACATCAAATCCTATCACTAGATCTGGAATGTCGCCTGTGGAATTGATGTTCGCTAGAAAAATCAAAACCGGGTTCTACAAGATACTACATGAACGGAAAGCGCAAACATCAAGGAATATCCCTATTCACAAATATCTTAACCCGGGCGAAAAAGTATTGTTAAATGCTAAAAAGGAAAAGAACTACCGAGTTTTTAAGTGTGGAACCAAAACCGAAAAGATAGACTCGAGAATAGACTCCAGAAGGAGTCAGTTCAACAAGAGAGGTGTTATGTAGAAGAATGTGCAGATAGCGACCCGTGTGATTTGAACATGGATCTCCAGCTAACAAACACAACTGTTGAAATGGATTGTACTACTGGGGCTACGTGACTACAAGTGGAGGATACATAAATGGGTCGGACAGAGATCTGACGAGAAACGAGTAGAGAAAAGCGTATGAAAAATAGATGAAATGTAATATTTCGAGTTAGTATTGTTTAGAATTCCATACTCAGTATTCGACACTGTAAGAGAGTGAAGAGATTTTAAGTATCGACCAAATTTGCCCCCCCCCCTCATGGAACGTTGCAAATGTGACGACAAAGAATAGTTTCGAACATTATAAAACTTTTCAAAAACGTTGACCATTTGGGTCCATATCCTTGAAGATTTTAAGTACTTTTACAATAAAAGCAGATAATTAGTATATTTGCCACACTTCAAGATTCTAAACTTTACATGGATCTCAAAATCACCTCACCATACACACGTTCAGCTAGCGGACAGACGAATACTTTGCTGCTATGTACTTATAAGTTTCTCGAACAAAACACACATTTACATAATATTCGTATCAGACCCCCCCACTACGAATGCATAACAAACAATTTCCGAACATTTTGCTCCCTTATATTGTAATTTCTTAGTTGAGTTTATATATAAAATTGCCTGTTTTACATTATCATGTGGTAATTTTCTTTTGTCTGCGTTGTTCATTTCTTCGTGTTGTATATTGTGTAACGAATCTTGCAAGAAAGGAAAAATACCAGACAAATAGAGGTTTCAAAAAACGTTTATGTATTGTGCGTATGAAATTGCTAAAATTGCTTTTAGCGGTCAATAATCTTACAAAGATAACAAATTCAAATTATCTTATTAAACACTAATCTTTAGAGGTGATTAGTTGGTTTGGTTCAGATTTCTCTTCGTAAGGTTCGTTTTAAGTTGGTTGTCCCTCGTGGTTCTCTGTCTGTTAAGCTGCTGCAATGTTGTGTCCAACGAGAGCTGCCCTGCTCGGCTGCTTCTTTGCAACTCTCGGTTCCTGCTCTTGCCGCTTCCGGAAACTTGACCCTAGCCTCCTTTCTCGGGCTCTCAGAATTATCTGGTACACAATGTTTGGTGGGAATAAAATATTTTTCATGGAAGCGAAAAAATTCAGACAGATCAGACCCTGATCCTCCACCCAGCAACAGGCTTTTACAAAACTATTTAATATGTACAAAAAGAAATTCCTTTATAAATGTGAAAAATGGCAGTAAAAAAGGACAGGAAGATGCTGATCATCACTATCTTAACGTTAACGTTAACTATCCATTTACTGGATACTATTATAATCTATTATTCACAACAATACAATAATTCTGAAAATCTTTCGCACTACAGTCACCAAAATAAGCCTGTCACTTTATGAGTGTCTAACTTAATCCCATATTTACTTAATTGTGAGGAAGGGTAGGATGATTTAAAAATTCTATTTACAAAGACCCCCAACGAAAAAAATGGATACAATAAATGTACAAAATTAAATAAACGTTAGTATACCCCCCCACCAACCTCACCGACTAACATGGCAGAAAAACTGGTTTCCCGGTCGAAAAAGTACGGAATGGAAACAAAAAAACAAACAAAAGTTTCCCTAACACAATCGAAAAACTTGAGTCTCTCATTTGATAGGGGTGGGTAGGAATAAGAAAACACAACTCAGTTAAATCGATTTTTCCAAAACAAGACAAAAGACTTGTCTCACTTACCTGGGATGGATTATCTGAGTTTTTCAGGGACACAAAATCCTTTGCTAACCTAAAAACAAAAAACAAAAAACATCTAAAAAATTAAAGGCTAGTGCATTCCACGCCACACAAACGCGCAACTTTAAACCACCTTTTGCAGAACACAGGAGAAGAGAGAACTATGTAGAAGAGAGAACTATGCGAACTATGTAGCCCCCAAGAAGCTTGCGGAACAGCCATACGACCGGGCAGTAGAAGAAGGCGTGTGCGATTGATCCTTCCATAAATTCCACGTGGGACGCACTCAGCTGAAACAGCCAGACGCGACGAGAAAAGCTTGTCAACATGGAAAGCGCCTCGAATCATTCGCCAGGTAAGTGAAGCCTCACCTTTATTGAGATTCTTCATCCCGGGAACCAACGGTCACAATAGTCGACTCTCCTCCTTCATCACTCTGAGCTCCTCTAAGTCATCTCAAACGGCTCTCTCTCTAATATTCGATGTAATACCCAACTAGATATTCAAAGAGGCCAGTCTGCAACCGAGAGAAACTTTTAAAGCATGCAGACAATCGTAATATAAACAGCACTTGTTTCTGGGCAATCAGCCAACTTCTCAATC
This sequence comes from Sepioteuthis lessoniana, assembly GCA_963585895.1. Classification (NCBI taxonomy): domain Eukaryota; kingdom Metazoa; phylum Mollusca; class Cephalopoda; order Myopsida; family Loliginidae; genus Sepioteuthis; species Sepioteuthis lessoniana. The sequence goes on from CAUZXS010005875.1 coordinate 86,389, forward strand.
ATTCGAGTGCACACTTCCCAAGGTCGGGAAGGTCTTCTTGGCGTCTTCTTTACAGAAATCGCTGTTCTCATCATACTGTGTTCACATCTGACCTAGGAAAGTGAGGCGCAACGTATGATGTCGCATCTCTAGATTCAACACACCAAGACTACCCTCGGAAGGATGACGGTTGCATAACTATCGACGTACCAAAGGAGCCCATTTGCCCAAAATTAACTGAAACAGGATTCCATTGCTTGACTAGATTGGTACACAGGAGAAGAAGCACTGAAATTTAGTAAAGGACCAGGAGGTAGACATGCGTCGCACACACATCGACTTTGCCCTTTAGGGAGAGCTTCCTCTGTGACCAGATGCCGGCTACGGCCCCGCCCTTTTCCATTACTTCCGACCAATTTTTCTCCAGCTGGAGATCGAACCAGAATCAAGTATCTTGAACCGACCGTCCGTCCAGCTGAACCCAACTGCAAACCCGCTAACTTTTCGCGATTAATTATGGCCCCGATAAGCCCTCATGCCTTTCAATTTTATTTTGATCTCCACCTCGGTACTGCTCATTGCAAGCACTCTAATATCGTCAGCATAAGCGGGATACCTGGCAATGATGGTAGCACCAGATAGCGTAAGACCACGTAGACCCTTAACTTAAGAAGGAAGGGTTCCAACGGAAGGACGTACAGCATGGGCGAGAGTAGATTACCTTGACGAATTGATCGAGACAAAGTGAAATGTTTCGATTTAACTCCGTTCACCTCCACCACGACTCCGGAGGACGCATACAAAAGGCTAATTCAGATGCAAAAGTTTAGTCCAAATCTAACCCCAGACAAATCAGATTCTAAAAAACCATGGTCAACCCAATCAAAAGCTTGATCTAAATTGATCAGACGGCGTCATCGTTGACTTTTTCTTATATTGTGCCAACCAAATGAAGATTGTCCTATGTAGTCCTGCCCTTAACACCCTAAGTTTGTTCAGGAGCAATTAGACTCGGTAGAGAAGTCTGCAAACGGTCTGCCAAGATCTTTGCCAAAATCATTAAGTCTGTGTTTAGCATTGTTAAAGGACGAAAATGAATTATCCCATTCCCACAATGTTTGTTCTGGCGAAGTAACTTTACTATATCCCAGGTAAAGCGATGAGGAATCGTTCCCTGCTTCATCCAGTTCTTATAGACATAAACACGTGCGACATCCTCAAGTACACTTCGTAAAGTAGACTATCGATTGCAGGAGTCCCGTCCGTCCTGTTTTCAGTGCTTGCTGAACTTCATCTTCAGTAATGCACCCCTACATCCACTTTCGTCGGCTAGAGGCGAGAGAAGTCGGCAACATAGGCGTCGTACTGAGCCTGCTCAGCTTAAGCTCCCTGGTGAAGAGTTTCAGAAAGTAATCACGAAACTCCCTGTAAATGCTTTCGTTTTTAGTCTGACGTTAGTCATCCGGCAATGTAACACTCGTTATATGTCGCAGTGAAGCATGTCTAAGTTTTTCGGCTCATGAGCCATGTTCGTTGGCTCGCAAGACATTCTTTTTAATCTAGCCCTAATTACTACAGCCTGGTACTTTTTGTTGTGTGAAAAGGCCAGCTCAACCTTAGCTATTTTAGTTTCTACACAATCTCCTGCCTTGCCCGCTCAATGTATCGGCTCTTTGTGCCGTTTATCAAAGGATCTAATTCTATCCTTAAGCATAGCCCACAAACTCATCCAACAAGAATGTGTTGAATTTCCAATAACCTAACACCCTAACTTATTTAATTCAATTGTCTGTGATCATAGCCTTTAAACGACCGAAAAATCTAAGTCGTCTCCTAACTAGTATTCGATCGAGATAGCTCAAAAACTGACAAGAAGTCCTCCTGGCGGTCCAAGTCCATTCTACCTTACTTGGATGCTTCTTTCGGAATTTGTCAACGAAATTAAGTCTCTCGACAAACTTTCGAAAGGATTTTGCATCCAACTTGTAAGTATCTTGTCTACCCCCCCACCTCCGATCTATCTTGGGATCAAGGACGGCGTCCCAGTTTCCAACAAGAATTACTCGCTTCGATGACGTCGTTATAAAGGGCTCGATGCGCAGAAAAATATCCAGAAGCTCACTGATGGCACTGGGCCCATGAAATCCAATGAGACGAAACGCATGCCGGATCTGAAAAACGAGAGAATACGTGTCTTTAAGAGATTTACATATCAACCAAGAGGCACCTCCAGAACGACAAAATAAGCTGAAAAAGATTCGTATACCTTAGACAGGATACCTTCACTGAAGTTGGCGTCTAAGTGCATCACATGAATACAACATATATCATCCTCACAGAGCTGAAGGTGAGAAAGAAGTTGACCCCTCTTCGAGTTAGACCTCAGTGTTTTCTCCCCAGATTGTCATCATCCACTTTGCAGACGTCCTCCCTACATTTATACTTTGGTCTTACTTTTTTCTTTGTTTGGGTAGCACTTCCTCAGAGGTGTCTACCGAAGAACTCCGCTGCTTTTTTTAGTATTGTCGTTGTTGCCGGTGAGGCCAACGCAGGAAATAGAGCTGTTTTATTTGATGTTGGCCTAAGGACTGTAAGTTAGGAGGGAGTTATACTCCGGCCAGGTGGCTTCGATCAGTTGATCGAGAACTACCTGGTGAGGGGGCCGATGTTTTGACCACGTTCAGCTGTTTCTTCCATTCGAGAAGTTTTTCAAACAACAAAAATTAAATGCGTTATCCCGGGGAAAGAGAAACTTTTCAAACTTCTCCTTTCCCGGACTAACGCATTTGATTTTTATTATTCTTGCGTACAACTGCGGGGTATCTCTGATTTTGTCCATTTTGTCTTGGGTACTTTATGAGACTGAGGATCTGCTTTTCCTACAGTCAGCCACCTTCCCTTTGATTTATCCAAAGTTTCCGAATCCTTTGTCGTTGGCAATGGAAAAGTCAGAGAGGAAGAGGGGCTATTTTTTCCTCAACAAAAACGGGAACCTTTATCCCAACAGCAGACGAGACTACGGGAGCCTCCTTTTTATCTTTCTTCACGTGATGTGAGAGGGAATTCCGAGTGTGGACGGGAGTTTTTTCAAAGGTCTTCTTCCTCGGGCGATTTACCGAGAAATGACCGGTCTCTCCACAAAACTACCAGTTTGGATTCCTACCAGACTTGTTAATAGTTAGCCTGCGCCCTTCCAAATCCAACCAGTTGGGAATGGAGTGGAAGGTCTAATTATCTATCACATCAAACCTTCATTCCCCACGCATACCGTTATGTGAGGTACCAACTATTTCGTTATATTGAAGCATATAGGCCGCTTTGATTTCATCAATGAGATAACTTGGAACCTCATATACTGCTACCGTGGTTCTCTGTTGCCCAAGATATTCTACCTTAGAAATATTATATTTAGATTCCAGGTTTGTTCTGATGAGAGCGACGGCATCTTCAGTGAGCAACAGTACCTCCCACAAAGTGTAAGTTGTACCAGCTATGATAACGACAAAGTTTTTTCTTTTGGTCTTGCTGAAACTGATCCAAATTGAACAAAAGTCTTTTACGAGTTGGGATATCATTTTTTGCCGCTGGATCAACTTCTCAATATTGATATCGGCGGCGGTGCACTCAGTGTATTAGGAGAGCCCCTCTTTGTCTTGTATGTCCATTTTTCCCGTTATTTCTATTTTTTCAGTTTTTTGACATTTGAACCCCTTTCTCAGGAGTCCTAAAAAGTGCCTTTATCGTTATTCCAGTTGGCCATTAATAAACTCAACTCTTTAAAAAAAAAAAAAACACTTAAAGGAAATGCTAGTCAAAACCAGTTTGCCACATAAAACTCTGTGTTGGACAACGAGATTTTACAAAATCTCGCCTCCTGGAGTTCCGTAGATTTTATACATTTTGGTCACGTTACCCTCAGCCAATCGTGTTTGGGTTCTGTTCAACCGCCATCTTAATAAGGTTTCTCTTAGTTTTGGGTTCGAGTTTGGTGCCAAAATCCAATTACCAGGATCATTGAACTAGCTGTAATTAGTTTTGTTTTTTCCCAGTCAAAGAAAGGGAAATTTGACTCTATTTTGTTTGGAAAGTCTAATCTGCATTAATTTCACACACGCGCGCGCGCGTGGACAAAAAAACAAACAAAATAAAACAAAACAACAACAAAAAACAACAAAAACTAATAGTTTTATAGCGTTTCGGGAAATTGTTAATTTCCCTATCACTATATTTTTTAGGCAACAAAAATGAATTACGAAACTTTTCTTTAACAACACAACAAAGAAAGTTTTTATTTGCAGCTTTGAATATGGTTTGCTTTTGGTGCTGCAAGACTCGTGGAGTTTAGGCTTGTTAGTGTTGTAGACGAAATGGCGTAGCGAGATGTGATGGCAGCGTGTGTTGCTGGACGTGTGAGGGATGTGTTTAAAGTCACCGTGTAGTTTTGTATCTGGTATTTGGAGGAGAGTATGCATTATCTCCATTAATGTGGGCCAGAGGTGAAATGGTAGCTAGTGTGTCGAGAGCGGAGTTACACTCGGATCGACATAGCCAATTTTTGGGGTGACATGAAGTGGTGCCTGTGGAAGGCATGCTGAATGCATCCAATTCATATTCAACTGGGATTCCTTGTAAGAAATCCATAAATTAGATCGTTCCCTCGTTGAGCGTCCATGTTGCTGCTGCTGGTGTTGCTATGTTAAAAAGTATCGCTAAGCAGGGACGACCAGAGGAACGTCTGTTCTGGTCGACGTCTCAAGCCCAAGAGACTGGGTTTGGCCGCTCACCCGTTTTGCTAGCCGGAAATGAAGGTCCGGGCTGAATAGGATAAGTCATTCTGATTGGGTGAAATTAAGTGTTGAAATAAATTGAGCGCCAAACCAAAATACGAGATTTTCCTCTTCTCTACAGTTTATATAATTAAAGCTAATTTTTACCTTTAATAAAACAAATGAAATTATTGCGGTTTGTCAATAGGAAACGCATCTGTCCGTATACAGATTACCGAAAAAAAAATCTTACACGTGAAAAAAAAATGAGGAGGGAGGATTCCTTGTAGTAGCTCCCCAATGATGAAATCCCCGCCCCAATACCATCACTAATTTGCGTCTATCCTTCAAATTTGACAGGCAGATACAAACCAATAACATCATTCCACCGGCAATCACCCTACTGACCAGCAACTACGTGAGCTGTAACCTCACTCCCGGAAAAACACGATTACAGCATTAATAAGATAAGTCGGTAGATCAAATTAATAAAGGCCGTGACAGGTAAAATTATTACTTCAAACTTAAACATTATTTTCAAATTCATGCGCTCCCTCTTGTTGTAACCTCTTCAATAAAGCTGACACATTCCCGGTCATCAACGCACAAATACTTGACATGCACACACACACACACACACACACATGCCGGCGCCAAACTTTTTAAATAAAATTAAGTTATCCTGTAAATCTAGAGAGTTGACTTGTTTTATTCTCCCTTGACGAACTCAGTTACCCTTTATAAAGCTGGTTTAGTAAGGCATAACTATAAAATTAGCGACGAAAATGTGATAAAGATAAGACAAGAGAAGTAAAGAAAAAAAATTAAAAGAAAATAAGCGAAACGTGTTAAAGAAAAAAACGGGAAGTAATTTTTTTTCCTTTTATGTATATTACTGTGTTATTTCTATAATCATTATTGTCTATATTGTCAATATTCATACACCATCGGTGCTGTTAAATAACTATCACTCTGTGTAAGTGAAAAGTGCTCATGTTGTTGTTAGGAATAAATATTCTTTCAATATAATTTTGCAATATAAAACAAAACTAATTATAAAATTTAAATAAATAATAAATAAATAAATATAACTTCTTGCAAGTCTTAATTTTTATGAATTGTTGCGGAGCCGATAAGTATGTCGACCCCACAAATGAGTTATGTGAATGAGAACAGCCAAAACAATAGGAAGGAACAAAGGCGAGATAACAATAATTACAAGTGACAATTTATTTTGTCGTATTTACAAGCGTATATGTAAATGTCCGTGGCGGTTGTATGTAGTCTTCAGCTAGGATGGGTTACGTCGTTAGCTGGTATAGTCGCGTTGTAGATGTTCGCAGCTGGACGTTCGACGAGGGTAGCTGGCGTAGGTCGAGTCGTGGAGATACAGCTGGATGTTTGATGCTGGTAAGCTGAGATTCGGTCGGGTCGTTGGATACCGTTGGACAGTCGTCGCGGGCAGCTGAGGTCGGTCGAGGTTGGTAGATCGATATTCCCGGTTATGACGGTATGTTGGGTTAACCAAGGGTGTGTCGATCCGGCTGCTGGCTCGTACGGCGGGTCGTACGTGAGCCAGATGTTGCAGTGGTAGAACAGTCCGTAACAGCGAGTCGTTACGTGGACTGCGTGGTACCTTGCAAGAGCGTCGAGGTCGAGGAAAAGGCTAGGGCTTTGCCGGGCCCCCTAGCCGTGCGGACGTATCGAACGGGAGCGAAAGCTTTGCCGTGTCAAAACCGTGCGGACGATGGCTATGGCTAGGTTCGCGCCAAAGCCGTGCGGACGTATCGGACGGGAGCGAAGGCTTTGCCGTGCCAAAGCCGTGCGGACGAATCGGACGGGAGCGAAGGCTTTGTCGGTTCAAAGCCGTGCGGACGAATCGGACGGGAGCGAAGGCTTTGCCGTGCCAAAGCCGTGCAGTCGATGGCTATGGCTAGGTTTGCGCCAAAGCCGTGCGGACGAGCGGACAGGAGCGAAGGCTTTGTCGTGTCAAAGCCGTGCGGACGAGCGGACAGGCCAGGAGGCCGAGGCTAAGATGGGCGTTATCTTAGTGCTGCGCAGATAGCGAAACGGTAGCTAAAGGCTGGACCGTGCCATTAGCGCTGCGCAGCTTATCGGACAATCGGAACCGAGCGAGGGTAAGACCGGTTGGTCTTAGAATCCGTCTTCGTGTTTGCCACCTGGCCGTCTATTTCGACTGGTCATTACTGACCGCCAGAGATGCTCTGACCCGCAGACAGGGACCTCTTATGGTCCTAAAAAGGACCTTTGTGCATACCTATGTAGGTAGGAGAAAGGCAGATCTACCACGAGAAGTGGGATCAACGCCGGAAGGTAAGGTGAATGCAACCGCACAAAATGCAGGATTCCTCCTTAAATGAGCTTCGCGAAGAGCAAGCGATATTTGTTGCTCGCCCCACCGAACGGGCAAGTATGGCACAAGGCCTTTTTATGGTGGGTCCGATTGCAGGGCCGTAGCCCACGCGCATCCGGCAGGTTCCAAAAAATGCCCTCGGTCCTGACGGCATTCCTCTTTTGGGGCGCCTCAGGCGTCGGGCAATAAACCCAACCCTCCCGAAGGAGGTAAAAGCCTGGGGGGAAGGTCCCCTGAGACCGAAGGATAAGTTCAAAATTCGCAAGCGAAGAGCTAGCGATATTTGTTGCTCGCCCCACCGAACGGGCAAGTATGGCACAAGGCCTTTTTATGGTGGGTCCGGGTGCAGGGCCGTAGCCCACGTGCATCCAGCTGGTTCCAAAAATGCCCTGGGCTCCGTCGGCATTCCCCTTTTGGGGCGCCTCAGGCGTCCGGCAATAAACCCAACCCTCCCGAAGGAGGTAAAAGTCTGGGGGGAAGGCCCCCTGAGACCGAAGGATAAGTTCAAAATTCGCAAGCGAAGAGCTAGCCGACGAGCGTTGAAAAAGGGCCTGTTGAATATAAAATTCTTTGATAAAAAATGAGTGTAGCCATTAAGTATTTTCTTTACCTACTATAAGCTGGCGACGACTATTAGTTTCAGTTTTATCACGTTATTTTTGGCCGAAGTGCTTTGTAAATATTGTTAATTTTAATTCATCCTTTTCTTTTAGCTGTCACGAGGTGTCAAGGTCGTTAGAAAGAAAAAGGGCTTTGTCAGTTCCGGCCGTACCCGGCGTGTAACTTGATCCGTTTATGTTTATCGGCAGGTCGCGGCAGAATAATCAAAATGACGTTTTTTATTGGTTGAGAATAAAAAGCTGTCTTTGTGTATATATTAATTTTATGAATAAATAAGCAGACGTTTTTTTAAAAGACACAGTCAACAAAAACTTTCCAACATGGAAAGACAGCACTTTTAAAGGACGTCGCTTAAAATAAACAACGTTTCGAAAAAAAGGGAATAAAACTTCGAAGTCAACTATTCTTTGAAAAGAGACATCAACACCAAAGCTAAGTGTTAATTTAATTGTGCTTTTGTTTGGATTTATATATATCGTTGTCAACCGACTACTCATAACCCAAACAAAAATTAAAAAAAAACCCAAACAAACGAGTCGTTAAGGGACTAAATCGCTCCGCACAGAACTTTTTTTTAAAATATTAAATTCAGCCTGTCTTTCTAAGGACAGTCCTCAACTAATGGACAAAATAGGTAGTATTTAAAAACACATGGTCGAATTAGAATGAAGTTTCTCACTATAATACAGTAATAATAAGCAAGGTCATCCAACATAGACCACATAGCGTAGTACCACACAGTAGCTATAAAAGCAGTGATATCAAACCGGGTCAAATCAGTTGGGCTGAACGTCAGCCACGGGTGCAGGAGAAACAGATTCTTCCCTGGTCGTTCTACGACTGAAGCCTAATCAGCAGCAGCTGCTCATGAGGACTGCTCAAGGTTTCCCATAAAGCCGAAGTCCTGATTCCAGCTGCAGACGACACAGGAAGATTGCCAGCCTCTCAGCTTAAAAGCCCTTTTCAGGGCTACTCAGAAAGTCTATCCAAACACCTCCTGAGACGGCACAATGCAGCAGACACAACTACCAGCTTCTCAATCTAACAGCCCTTTTCAAGTCTAATTCAGAAAGTCTAATATTCTTTGAGACTGCACCAGCAGCTACCTTCTTGCACTGGCGACCACTTTACAGCAGCAGCAACAACCACTCCGGCACCGGTGGCCACTTCTTGCAGAAGCAGCTACCAGTCCTGCATTGGCGACTATCTTCTTGCATCAGCAGATACCAGCAGCTACCAGTTCTGCACCAGCAGCTACCAGCCCTGCACAGCAACCTTCCTGTAGAAGCGATTACTAGTTCTGCACCAGCAGCTGTCGGTCCTGCATCAGCGACCACTTTCCTGCACCAGCAGATACCAGCAACTACCAGTCCTGAACCAGCAACCACCTTCCTGCACCAGCAGGCTAATGCCCTTGAGCAATCATATCCAATCAACAGTCCAACACTGCAATTCATTAAGGAGGACATCTTTTGTGTGATTTTGGCAAGGTGTTTCCACTTAGTTGCTGTTTTGCTCATGGGGATATGAGAGCATTCGAGTGGTATGGATTCTCTCATGTAAGCAGGGGCTAGGTCAATGCAGACATCTGAGGAGTATCCTCTGTGACTCTGAGTAGAAAAACTCAGCACAACTGGCTCTATTTTTGCCTGTAGTTCCCATTGGAGCAGAAAAACTCAGCTTAACTGGCTCCATTTTTGCCTGTAGTTCTCAACAGACCTAGTCAGCAAAGGTATGGCTGCTTTGTGTATCCAGCAAAGCATATACGAGGGTTTCCAAAGGGGAAGTGCTAGGTGATGAGATCCATACAGGAACTTTCTTGGAAGTGCTCTCACCACTACCTCTATTCATGGAGTATGTGAGTGATGAAGTAGTTCCTTCATTTTGCAATTCGCCTTGCACAGAAGGATCAGTTGTTAAGGGATGATTTTCATGAAAAGGGGTTGGATGCTTTCCTTTAAAAAAAGCTTCATGTGGCCTTTTTCTTGCAGTCTTTTGAATAGTGTCCCTTTCTAAAACATGCAAAACACAGTTTGTTGACCAACACAAACTCTCTCTTCTCTTTGGTAGACAAACACTACGACAATTATCTCCCCTAACTCTCACTTTTTTGAAATCAAATATAAAGGTAAATCCTTAATGAATCCTTAAAAAGATTTTGAAAATTGATGCCCCTTCTAGTAGAAAATCTACCCTGATTCATAAAATGGAAAATGCATTAAAACTAAAAAATTCTTTTAAATTTGGAAAACTTTACATTTGAAAATTTTGTAGAAATATATTTTACCCCCCCCCCCACACACACACACATTATTTGATTTTTTGAATTTTCTAAATAAAATAAAAGAAGTTTCTGCAAAGGAAAATATTCATATTTCTCATAAAGATAAGAGAATTGAAATCATTAAAAAGATTTTTTGAATTTTGAAAACTCTAAATAATATAATGAAAAATGAATTAAAACGGAAGCATTTTTAATTTGGAAAGCTTTAGATTGCTTTTTTTTATTAGAATATATTCTAGAGACAATTGTGCTCGAAAAAAAAGGATTTAAAGTGTTCTTGGTGATTTTCTCCTATTTTCAAGAATGGTACAGTTTTTACTGAATTTAGGCCAGATCAATTTTCATTGTTTTGAGCCAATTAAAGAAAAGCTTTTTACATGTTTCTTTTAAGAAAAATTGTTGTTAAGCATTAAAGCATTGGTAGATGTGTGATTGACATGATTAAAAAAAGAATGAGACTGGTTGTTGAGGCACCAGTCGACACCACTCAGCAGTATGATGAGTAGAATTAAATAATTGTTAAATACATTTAGAATTCCTCGTTCTTGTCTAAAAATCTTATTAAGGATTGGTTTTTGATTTTATAAAGGCCTTGAGTATTTCAAATCTTTAATGTTAGTCTTGTATAATATCTAAGTGTCTCTTGAAAATGGTTGGGGAGGCAGCTGAAAGTGCTCAAGATACTGAAACTTTTGGAAATTTCTAAATTCATTTGTTCGTAAACAAGAAAATTTTTTTAAAAACTCATACATTCTTCCTTGCCTGTTCTTTTTAACCAAGCATGCATGTGTGTGTGTGTGTGAGACCATCAAATATCTGATAAAATGTAAAAATTCATTATTGAAAAATTCATTACTTTTTAGACTGATTTTCCTGCTAAATGTCTTTGAAAAATAAAAACACAAAAAAAAAAATTAAAAACTATTTAGAGTGACATACAAAGTTAAATGTTTAAATGATTTAGTTTTAAAGTTCAAAATTCATATACACGTAAAGTAAATTCTGAAGCCTTCATCCATCTTCTGTCTTGAAATATAAAAATAGTCATGAAATAAATACATCAGATGATAATGAGTAAAGGCTGAAATTGTAGAAAAGACCAATATATATATATATATATATATATGTGTGTGTGTGTGTGTGTGTGTGTGTGTGTGTGTGTGTGTGTGTGTGTGGTGCCTTCAATAAGTTTCCAGACTTTTTTTGTACAGGCATTTAAAATTGTTGTAGACTCTTGAAAATTCAGTATGTTATTACTATACATCTTATGAGATAACTGACCAATTCTTATGATTTCAGGTTCAAATGAACAGCTACAGCAGGAATTGGAATACACCCTACTAAAGCCTGATTGTCACAGTTGGTGAATTTTTAAAATGCAATCTGCATGTTAGGACACTTTAGAAGAACGATATGCAATAAAATTCTGTTTTAAACTTGGAAAAAATGCCACAGAAACGTATGGTATGCTTCAGACTGCTTTTGGAGCATCTTGCATGAATCGAGCATCAGTTTTTGTGTGGCATAAGAGATTCAAGGAAGGCAGGGAGTCTGTGAGGGATGATGAGAGGTGTGGGAGGAGTATGGAAATTAATACACCAGAGTTGATTGGCCAAAGGGTTAGGGTTAGGGTTACTATGTCGAGATATTAAGGAAGTTCAGGATGAGATTCCGTCGGAAGAGGCCAGCACTCTTCAAATCAGGTCAGTGGCATTTCTACCAGGACAATGCACCAGTCTACAACACCATCCTTGTCACAGACTATTTGACCAAGATGGGCATCAAGACAGTTCCTCAGCCTCCCTATAGTCCAGAACTTGCTCCCTGTGACTTTTGCTTATTCTCTAAGCTCAGAGGCTGTGACTTTTGCTTATTCCCTAAGCTCGGAGGCTGTCATTATGAGACAATTGAGGAGATGAAAGAGGCTGTGACGAAGGTCATTGACACGCTCACACAAGAGGACTTCCATGAGGCCTTCCAGAAGTTGTTGGAACGGTACAACAAGTGCATTGCAGCCAGAGGAGAGTACTTCGAAGGGAACTAGTGTTTCATGTGTGTACTATCAATAAAAGTGCCCATACGAAAAAGTCTGGAAACTTATATAACATATATACATATATGCCTCTTTTTCACTTTACTGCAGAACTGATTGCAAGCCCATGAGATGTTGGTAGGAGGTTTGTGGGAGCCATAGATGCCTACCAAGCCCATCTTGAGCTAATTTGGATGGCAAAAAAAGGAAATCTGGCTTTGGAAGAAACTGGAACTGTCTTATAATTTGCTAAATTCACTAATAAGTATTGAAGTTTTTATTAAAATTAGATAAATCACTGATTTTTCATACATTTTCTAACTTGAGAGGCACAATTCACTAACAAATTTATCTTTAGGTAAATTATTAAATGTAAACATAGTTTTTCTGTATAAACAAATTATCAGGTTCAAAATTCTTCCTTTTAATTTACATTATATCAGAGTTTTCTTCAATCATTCTTCTTGTAAATGAGTTGAATTTTCAACAGAAATTAAACATATACAATAAAATTTAATATATACAATAAAATTAAAGTTTTTACAAGTTAGGACATTTTTATCAAGGTCTTTTTTTAGAAAGCCAGTGGAGGTTGCTATCATTTAATGTGGCATAATGTTTAGTAAGTTAAATTAGTTGATCATAGTTAGTGTGTGGTCCTATGCTAGTCACGGTACTTGATAAGATGACTTAGTTCTGTGACTATCATATGCATCTCTGGCTAGTTGCTCGATCAGTGCTTCTATACCCATGTTGTGTTTTCAAAGATCTACAGAACTTGGAATAGACACAACTTTGCTAGAGCTTTCTTGCAGAAAAAATATATCACTTGTTTTTGGAGAGAGAAGACAATAGTGATTTGACTGGTGCTATTTTTTTTTGTTGTTGTTATCAGTGGTGATGTTTGAATTCAGAAACTCTGAGATTTTAGGCATTTTAGAATCTTTGAGAGAATACTTTTGTCTTTCATCTTTTCTCTCCCTTGTGTTGAACACTTTATAGAGGGTTCTTTCAGAAACAACCACTTTTGATTGGCTAACTAATCACAATTTCAATTCATCTGTGAGGAGGGTAAACACTCAAGTCACTATATAGGGACTTGGCAAATTAAGGCTCCTCATCCATACCTTTTGGGAAGAGTTTTGATTGACCTGACAAATTTTCACTAAACAAAAATATTTCTTTGGCCAGAAATAAGTTTCAAAAGAAATTTCTTACAAATTTATTATAGCAATATCTCTTTATAGAAAGAAAGTGAGTTTCAAAATAATACTTGCAAATTGATTTTTTCAACACCTGCAATCATACAAACCTTTCAAGTTGAATTTTAAGTCATTTTTATTTTCTTACATTTTCATTTTCTAAAAAAATGTAACATTCCACTAAAAATCTTTAGCACTAGCAAATCATCTTAGATACTGTTTATCCCTCCCACACCTACCAGACATTTACTTAATAGTAATGTCTGGAGGAAAAAATTTTTGATAGTGTACAAAACACAGTTGCATACTTGTTCAAAAGATGTATATGTCCAATTCTCACTGGCACCTAGTTGAACATTATACAATTAAAATGGATATAAATAAGTATTATTTATTTGCAAACTTTAGAGTACTGAAACTCTCTGTAGCTGTTAAAAAATAACTACACCTTTTATAAATAAGTCATGATTTTATTTTTGGTTACAGAGTAGGGGTTTACTTACTTCCTTCATAGGAGGTGTGCTTATCATTGTAGGAAATGGAATCAGGAATCTGTGATTCAAATTCTTGATGAGGCTGTTTGCATTTCACTTCAAAATAATGACCTTGAGAAAGACTTGGATCCATCTCTTCTTTCCTGACCTATGAGCAGATTGGTTCTTTTCATCTTGGTTAAGCAGTCTAGAAGAAGTAAAACACTGAATTAAAATCAACTTTACTCAGCTTAAAAAGAAATTAACCTTGCATCACATCTTGGTTGTGGCAGATAGGTTGAGTAAATACATATATGCACACTATTAGTACTTATGAAGGTACATATATAATTCACACATTTATTTTGCACAACAAATATTTACTTTTCATCATAATCTTCTCAATTATCAATGCACTTATTTCTGTGGTGAATACACAAAGAAAAAACAGTGAAAAATTTTGATGAAAATTCACCTAACAACTATATTTTCTCTTATTGATCTATCCTTATATATATATATATATATATATATATATATATATATATATATATATATATATATTAACAAGGAGGCACTTGTGGTATAATAGTTATTGTCATATGAAACGAACATAGCCACCTAAGTTCAAATCCTGGACTAGGCTGTTTATATTTCACACAGTGCTAATACTCCTGAAAAAGGTATGAATCCAACAATTCTCTCTTCAGCTATTGGTAAATAGTAGAGCAGATGGAGCTCTTTAACTTTGTTATGACAACCAGTTTAGGAGAAGGAAAATGCTGAATTTGAACCTGTTAAACTCTGCTTAAAAATTGATTTTAACAAGCCAAGTTCAAATCCTAGATGAAGTTGTTTGAATTTCACTTCATGCTAATGCCCTAAGGAAAGGCATAAATCCTTTGTTTCTTCTGTCTGTGGGTCAAATAGTAGAGCAGACTCTTTTGGTCTTTTAGTAAAGCAACCAATTTAGTTGCAAAATGCTGAATTCAAAACCAGAGGAATGTTGTTAGAGAATCTGTTGCACACAGGTACATCATTATTTGTAATCAGTTCATCCAAAAAGTGTGGTTAATCTTACGCAAGCCTTCATAACTATAAACAAATTACTTGTGTAAGCAATTCATATTTTTAAATGTGCATGACACGAAAACTATTTCTATTATATATATATATATATAATGTGACCAAAATCCACTCAATAAAAGAAACATCTTAGCAAGGTTTTATAAGAAATGGGCACTTAAAATGAAGAATAAAACAATTTTCAGCCAAATTTGCAACTGAATGATAATTGGTAGACAAAAAAGTTTTAATCAATTTTTGATATAATGGAAATAACTTTGAAAGGCTGATTAGAATTTTTCTCTCCTTATTGAATAGAAGTATCACTATTACTATGAACTTCTGATGTGGCAATAACCTGATTGGTTCACAAGTGGTCAAGTATATTACTAAAAATTATCATTATTTGTGTGTGTATGTGTGTGAGTATATATATATATATATATATATATTGTTACATTTTTATGAACAAAGAAAATCTGTAAACAAAACTAAAAAAGAGATGGATTTGTGGGCTAAAACAAAACAATGAGGTTTATTTAAGCACAGGCAGAGACTGTTGATCAGGGAAAAAAAACTGTTTTATCTTTGTGTGCACTCTTTAAATGTACATCCATGTGTCATGGCCAATTTTCAAGACTGTTTCTCTATCACATGCCACTGTTCTTCTGGTCCCTACAATCCTATATTGTACTGTCTATAAGAGGCAACTTCCTTTCTCTTTCTTAAGAGGAATAACTTTGATATTTTTTTGCCTGGTCTGATCCCTAATATATATATATATATATATATATATGTATAAGCATACACACAGACACACACACATGGGTGTGTGTGTGTTTGTGTGGATGTGTATTTTTGTGTTTATATGTACATTACTATAATCCAGAAAAAGGGTATATAGCAAGATCTATAGATTGTAAGGCTTCTGTTACAATAGAAACACAACTGGATTATATACTATCTTGTATATATTGAGTTGAGTTATAAATAATTTCCATCTAATAAAATATAATTTATTCCAGAATAATTTAATAATGAATTGATTTCAAACAATAGTATAATCACCATTATTTTTGCATCACCCCTTGCTATTTATCAGATAGCTTGTTGATTCCTCTCAAGTAAAATGCAGCTGTTTTCAAGCTCAAGAAGTTTTCCACAAGCATTTTTCCTGCTTTTCTTAAGAAAATTTTTTGTCATTTAGAGCATTTTATAAAGAACTAAAAAGATAGAAATCATTTGGTGCAAGGCCTGGTGAATATGGTGGATGGGTAGAACAGACCAGTCTTATAATATTTTTTCTGTGTCATTCTTGCTAAATGTGGCTTTCCTTTATTTTAAAGAAGCACAGCATTTCTCCTATTGATATCTGCACAGTGTTTTCTTAGAAATTTATCATGCTCATACTGCAGCTGCTTTGAGTGTCTGTATACATTTTAAAAACTCAAAACAAATATTCACCATATTCACAGAGTAACTTTTCTTCCATGAATCTTTGCCTCTAGAGTAAGTAGGCTGCAGAAATTCATCCTTGCCAATCCACAACTTTTTTCATTGACATTGTCATAAAAGACCTATTTTCCATCACTTTTAATGATATTAAAGAGGAAAGGGTCATTTCTCTGTTTTGAAAGAAGACTTGTTATTCTGGATATGTGATCTTCCTTATACTTCTCACTAACAGTATGAAGTATAACAGCTTGCTCACTTTTCCTATCTTTTTTTAAGTGGAGACAGATTGTGGATTAGGATATGATAAGGTCAAGTACTAATTCTCAAATACTTTTGCAAGAATTGCATTCCACCAATTCTCTTAAAGTATCTTGATTTGGGTCTGATGAGTATCCTGGTCTAGTTTAATCTCTCAATGATGTATTGCCAGAAGGACTCCTTGGCTCTAGAATTTATTTTAGTTGTTTCTGTTGTGTTTTTGTAATTCTTAAACTCCCACAACATTATATGTCAAATATGCACTTTCCTTTCCTAATTTTAGGATCATGAGATCATAAATTACATTATGATGCACATTCTTTCATCACTGAAATAAGAATGATGAGTGAAGGCACTCTTAAATTAGGTAATTTTTAGTTGTGTTTAAAACATTGGAACTTTGAAATGCATGGTTTCAACTTACATTTAAAAAATATATATGTATGTTGATACATATATATATATATATATATATATATATATAGAGAGAGAGAGAGAGAGGAAGAGAAAGAGAAAGATAATGCATAAGTGATCTAATAGCAGCTATTGGATGTCTTCAGAAAGGCCTAAATTCTGCTGTGGACTAAGAAAAATGCTGATGGAAGATATATATATATATATATATATATATATATATATATATATATATATATACATATACTCACACATGGGTCATTTTTCAAGGAGAATTTTTGAAAAATGAATAAATTTTGTTTCCTGAATTTTTTTACATAAATGTAAACTCTGCTTTATTTGGAATTGGTTAATAGCAAAAATTATTTTAATCTTGCAGAAATATTTGTTTTGAGGCTATTTAAAATGGTAGCAAATAAAACAGAGGATTCAAGGCTGGAACAGAGGTCTGTCATTATATTTTGGGTGGCTGCAAAGTGCAAACTATGTAAAATTCACAGAAGAATATATGATGCATACAGAAAAGCATGTTTTAGCCAAAAGATTGTTGTAATGGAATGACCTCTTAGTCATGTGGAGTGACTATTTATACAGTGAGCATGGCATTATACCTGTCTTTGCTTTGGGGATTAGTAGCATGCCTCACTATTTCTTGTCTGTCTTATTGTATCTCTCTTGCAATAAAATCCTTTCTTTTATCTATGAATGTGTTGACTGTTCCTTTCCACTCATGTACCACCTTGTATGATTGTATCCCTTTTAAGGACACAACAAAAATTTTTACCAATCAGTTTGCCACAATGAGACTGATTCAAAACGACAGTCCATAGGATGGAAACACACTGACTCTCTGGTAAAGAAAAAGTTATAGGCACCATGATCAGTAAAGAAGGTCATGCTGACAGTCTTTTGGGATATGAAAGGATCCATCACTATTGATTTCCTTGAAAAAAGGTGCAATTATAAACAGTGTTTCCTATTGCTAACTCCTTAAGAAAAGTTCATCTTATTTATTAAATAACCTCTGTGTGTGTGTGTGTGTGTGTGTGTGTGTGTGTGTGTGTTTATAAAATGTAGAGATTAAATGTATTACGAGCAAAAATACAGAAAATATAACAGCTAAAATAATTTCAATCTCTGCAAATAACCGTTGGTTTATCTTTTAAAACAGGCATAAACTGAATTTTTATGCACTTACTAATCATTCAATTGTTCTGCTCTTATACCAGAACCTTGGTCAATCATGGCTGAGGATAAGGTAAACATATGGCTCATCTTCAGAAGGCTGTCCTCCTAAGCTGTATCTCACCAGAGTGACCCCTCCAGAATGCAACCCTTCTTATTGCAATTAACAGAGTAGGATCAGGGTCAATCCTTCATGTGTGAAACATTTCAAAGGAAAATTCCAATGAAGCAAAGCAGTTTTGTTCCCAGCCACAGTTGTGTTGACAGATGAATAAATCCTACCAGTCATCTTAAGATGGTTTTGTTTTTTATTTGTAATAGGATGGTATATGTTTTTTATACCTATAAATATAAAAATATGACAATCTTTTCTGATATAGGTTATTGCCAAAAAGATACCTGTTTTTCTTACTCTATAGATACCAGGCACCTTCCTAACTTTACCTTTCTTAGCACAATGAGAAGTTACTGTTGAGGGAAAGAATTTCTGGCTACCAAAATGGGCCTGTTTTTTATAGTAACGGATGCTTGTTTTGCCATAATGGTCTGACTGGTTGGTTTTATGGCATGTTAACTCTCAGGTTATTTCATGTCAAATTCAGTTTAACAATTATGGTCTCCATATATATAAATCTTATTTGTATATATTTACCAAACCCCTTCATCATGAGTAGGATGTAACACTAGACCAATTTTTTTAAATTTTAAATTTAATGAGGTAGAAATGATGATGTCAGGACATTTAGACCACAGACTAAATCCCGATATAAATCAGTGCAAATTTTTAAAAATTATGAAGCCAGTCACAATAGATTTTGAACAAAACACTTTCAACAAAACACAGGATTGTACAAGATTGCTTTGGTTGTTTGGGTTTTATGGCATATCAATTCTTGCAGTTTATTTAATGCCAAATCCATTTTTATACAAATAATCAGTTCTATTTCAAACAATTCAGTTTAGGATGAGGATACAGTTTAATTGTCAAAAATATTTCTATTTCAAGCTATTCAGTTTAGTCAAACAATTCTAATTCAAACAATTCAGTTTAGTACAAGTATAGATATTGTTTACACACAGTTAAATATCAAAACAGTTCTATATTAAACAATTCAGTTTAGCACAAGTAGTTTCAATATCAAAAACAGTTCATTACAAATAATTCAGTTTAGCATACAAAAACAATTCTATTGCACACAATTCAGTTTAGCTTAAGTACACTGTTTAGTTCTATTTAACCCATAGATAGGACCCTATCAAGTGCTACCACTCCTGGCCTGAGTGGACCTAGGAGTGAGGGCAATGAAGGGGTGCTCCACATTCCTCAAAGCTCCAGCATCATTGGAACCTCACCATCAGATTGCTTAGTGTCATATACAGGACACTCGTTGCGAGTGGCGCTTACCCCTCTGCAGAGGTGCAATCAGTGTATTCTTCATCCCCAGTACAGAGAATTATCCTATATATTCATCAGACCCTCTGTTGTATACTAATATGCAGATGCATGCAGAATCATAACGACACAATAATAACGACGAGCAACACAGTTCTTTAGAAAAATATACCTCTCACTTTATTTGAAAGGGTTGTGTGTGAGAGGGAGTTGGAGACCGAACAGAACTGCAACATATTGACCCCCCCTTCTATTGGCCATAACTGCATTTCTTTCCCGTTCTCCTGGGCTGCTCAACTGGGGGCCCACTCTGCTGGGTGCTGGCTTTCTCTACCGCATCTTGTTTCCAACTGGTCTGGTCTCCAAACTAACTGACTTCCTGTCTTCACTGAGTTATATACTAATTCAACGTCTCCTTCTTCTTGTGGGCGTCACAATTGCACTCATTCAACCCATCCACGGTCAAGGTTATAATTCTGATATTCCTCGACCGGATGCACCTGTTATTTACATAGGTGAATTTCCTATTTTGACAGCCCGTCCGGGTCGTAGGTCAATATAAAACAATCATCCCCCGCTTATTTTTCAAAATTTCACATGTGAAATTTTTCTTCGCGTTCGTCTCTATCACCCTCACATACATTTTACAAAATAATTCTCCTGGACAATGATAGCTGAAAAAACACAAAAAGAAATCACTTGAACCACAGCAAAATATAATCTTACTTAGAAGGCGACCTTCTTTCTATGTGACACTTGCCCAGCTAATTATTATTTAAATTTGTTTGACTATCCTTGCGTGGTTGGCTATCTTGACATGTGTGCATCAAGGTACAATACGGATGCATCTTTTATCCTCCCAAATACAACGGGGCCCTCTATAATTCCTTGAAGAATTTCAAAACCATAAAAGGACCATACTCTAGTCCCAGATCCTGGTCACAAACCTAGTGACCCTGGTCATTCCATCAACACATTTCGCCTGGATTCCTCATGACCACACTCCAGTTCTTCGCTCAACAGGTCCTACCTGAAGTAACCAGAGAATTCCACAACTAAAACACCATATCTTCAAGGCCCAAAACATTCCACGTAAACCTACAAAAATCATGACCCAAAACAATGCATCACAATTCTATCAAACATAATACATCCGAATGTATCACAATCTGACACGCATGCAATAAACCACCTAAAATAGACCACGCAAAATTTTTATTAGCAATGTGTTACTCCTTTTTTTTCTCATTATTAAGTCTCTGTTTCCATGCCCATTGGTTTGTAAGTCCTTGAGGAACATGCCTTACCTGATTACACTCTCTCCGGGTTGCATTTCAATTTAATCAGGAACCCTCGTGGCTACCAATATATTGGCACCTCACCTTTCCCAGATTCGTTTCGTTTCGCCAAATCACGCACGAATCCAAAACCCCATCGTGACTGAAAGACTCAGACATCATCCACAAAATATTGGATCAGGCCACGCCTTTCTTTCCTTTATTCCATCCTTGGAACTCCAATGTGAAAAATACTAGCCACCATAGGCCTTCAACAACTCAATGGGCCGGCGAATTCTTTCTTTGCCGTCTACCCATAACAATCTGTAACACAACTTGGATGAATCTCTGCCCTAACCTCGCGTCAGCCCACGATTCGCTCAAAAACAGAAACCTAAAAAGAAATATTTCCTATTCCACGAAAACCCAAATTCTAAAAAAATTTAGAATCAATATAATTATAAATATTAATAAACCTAGTATGAAATCATCTGTTAATGGTTTTCGTCAAATTTCATAATATGAAATAGAAAAAAAAATTCTAATGTCGCCTTTAAACTCAAACAAACTCACACATTTTCACTTTATAACAAGTCAAAACAATATTACAATCACAGTTCACAAATGTTCAATTTTCTTTTCTCTTTTTTTTCAATCTATGTACTGTCTATTTTACTAAAAAATGTTCGTTCTTTTCTTTCTTTCTTTTTTTCTATATGCTGTGTTCAACAGTGTTCAAGTTTCCTTTCTCTTCCTCTCTGTCCTTTTCCCATTGTCCTGTACCTTTTTGTTTTTGTTTTTGTTTCCCTTTTTTTTCTTTTTTTTTCATAATAAATTGCTCATTCACTGTACCCCTTTTTTTTCCAACCCTATATCTACCTCTGTCTGTCTTTACCTTAATACAATAACTATAGGTTCGCTTCCCCGTTTATTCAATTTCAACCCATAGTACCATAAATTAAGCCTGGTTTATAATAAAACTTTCTCAATAGCTTACGAGCATCCCTCTTTTTTTTCTTGCACAAAATATCCCGGGTGTTCTTTCTTAAACAACCCAAACTTTTATCAATTTGGCCAACAACATTTCCCAATTCAAAACAATTCCAAATCCGGGTCGGCGAATTTTCGCTACACATGATTCCGTCAAAATTCTGCGCATATCTTAATTATCCCCAAAGCCCTGTTTCAAAATTCAAAAATAACCTTCCCAAAACCAAAAATCGAACCCCATTCCGGGGTAATTCTACTTAACCAGTCAGTACTACAATACCACAGGATTCTCAAATCCATCCTTAGGGGAATTTACAAAATATCCAGTACGACAAATTTTCTCGAATATTCTCAACCCCTCCCCGGGTGAGACTGTCACAAAACATGGTATGGCTTCTACCAGTAGCCAAAATCAATTATCCCGACTTCACAAATATGCAAAAGTATATGCGCATTCTTCAGACAAACCACCGATGTGCGAAATTCCTGGACAACCCCATCGATGCTCCCGAAATTCCATCTCTCGGATTAAAATTCTAATTTCCAATCACCACTTACAAGTTACTACAAAATTTTACTCACAAAATCCCCGTCTACTATGAAATTCATTAATGAAAATATTGTTTACTATAAAATCTCATTCATAAAAATATTGTTTACTATAAAGTGTCACTCAAAAAACGGACAGTAACTGTCCCATAGTCACCTTTCTTTCCCTTCTTTTCCTGCCCGCATTATTCCTTCTTACCCTTTCTTTTTCTCTCCCCAACTACGATACAATATTACACATAGCAGTAATCATAAATTTTATCTGGGGATCACACATATTTTTATTTTTTAAAATCATTTTCAATTTTATCCTTCAAGAAAGGCCCTTGTCATTAAAACTAATGCTTTCACCGTTATAATCAATTTAAATTCTTTTTTCACGAACCCAAATATTAATTGACAGAGAGATAGAGTTACACAATGAGCAAATACCTTCTTTTTTCTTCTTTCCATCCAGCATGTTGCAGTTTTTTCCTTTGTTCTTTCTTTTCTTTTTTTTTCTGTTCTTTTTCGTTGGTCTGTTCTTGTTTTTTTTTTTTTTTTTTTTTTTTTTTACTTCTTCCAATCGAGCATGTTGCAGTTTTTTCTTTTGTTCTTTCTTTTCTTTTTTTTCCGTTCTTTTTCGTCAGTCTGTTCCTTTTCCTTCTTTTTTCGCTGGGATTTTTGTAAATTTCCTCTCGCTCGCCTCCAAGTGTCGCATTCTTTCTGTCTTTGGTCGCTTCGTGGATCGTCTACTCAGGTTCGAGTCACGCATGTGGCGTGAAAACTGGCATCAGACACCAAATTAATAAAATTTTGTATAGCCGTGACCATGACCAACTATACAAACACATTATACATATACATCTGCATGCATAAGCATAACGACGCAATAATAACGACGAGCAACACAGTTCTTTAGAAAAATATACCTCTCACTTTATTTGAAAGGGTTGTGTGTGAGAGGGAGTTGGAGACCGAACAGAACTGCAACATATTGACCCCCCCTTCTATTGGCCATAACTGCATTTCTTTCCCGTTCTCCTGGGCTGCTCAACTGGGGGCCCACTCTGCTGGGTGCTGGCTTTCTCTACCGCATCTTGTTTCCAACTGGTCTGGTCTCCAAACTAACTGACTTCCTGTCTTCACTGAGTTATATACTAATTCAACGTCTCCTTCTTCTTGTGGGCGTCACAATTGCACTCATTCAACCCATCCACGGTCAAGGTTATAATTCTGATATTCCTCGACCGGATGCACCTGTTATTTACATAGGTCAATATACAACACCTCTAGCTCCTCCATGCAACTTTTACTTGTGTCCTAAAGTGAAAATTTATCTCGAAAGTAAGATTTGAAGAAGTAGAAGACTTTAGAAAATATAATAGTAGATCTTCACACTATTATTAAAAGAGAAGTTTCAAAACTCACTGGAATAAGTGTATTGATTATTTCAAATTAATGTTCCTTTCCTTGTTCATTTCTGTCTTGGTCAATACAAATTCAGTCTCAATGCATTTTAAATATACTTCATATACTTACAATTGCATGCATATCAGTCTTTCTCTCCTTCTCTCTCTCTCTCTTTATATATATGTGTATATATATATATATATAATTTTATGAAAAGAACACCCAAAATTGGGTAGAATTTGAACTGACATGAATTTTTATGCTATAATATTAGACACATTTTAATATTGTACTCAGAAGCAACAGTACAGTATTTAGCTGTTGACACTCAGAGTCATAGAAGAAGTGCAATATAATAGTCATTCTAAGATTAGAAATAGATATGTTCATAACATAATTGTTAACAACATGAAAAATGAAATCTGCAAAACAAGTTTAAATTCTAGTCAAGACAGCATTCACTATGCACTAACACACTGGGAAAAGACATAAATTCATTTCTTTATCAGTGGGTAAAACAGGAGGGAAGATTGGTCTCTTTGGACTTGGTAGGGCAACTAGTCTTAGAGAAAGACAATTTACTTCAGATCCCCTGCCACAATGTAAGGCATGTGTACTGCATAGTCATGGAACATGGCTGATGGTGGAAGATGGGATATATATATATATATATATATATATATATATCATCATGCAAGCATGGATCTCCCAGACCCTCTCTCACCACCCATCTCTATCATCCATCGCTCCCAGGAGATCTTCCTGGTGACATCTTGTATCAACACAGAGCTTTTGTAAATAGGTTCTAGCTGGTTGTCCAAACATGTGCAGGGGTCAACAGGAGTACATCACTTATGAGTTTATTGTAGTCTACCAACTACTCATAACCCAAACAAAAATAAAACAAACAAACCCCATTCCTAAAAATGATGAGTCGCTGATGTCGTCGTATTTAAGGGACTAAATTGCTCTGCACAGAACGTCTTTTTTAAATATTAAATTCAGCTTGTCTTTCTAAGGACAGTCCTCAACTAATGGACAAATTAGGTAGTATTTAAATTAGAATGAAGTTTCTCACTATAATATAGTAATAATAAGCAAGGTCATCCAACATAGACCACATAGCATAGTGGCACAGGGTAGCTATAAAAGCAGTGGTATCAAACCAGGTCAAATCAGTTGGGCTGGACGCCAGCAGAGGGTGCAGGAGAAACCAGATTCTCCCCTGGTTGTTCTATGACAGAAGCCTAATCAGCAGCAGCTGCTCACGAGGACTGCTCAAGACTTCCCCTAAAGCAGACATCCTGATTCCAGCCACAGACGATGTAGGAAGATTGCTAGCCTCTCAGCTTAAAAGCCCTTTTCAGGGCTACTCAGAAAGTATATCTAAACACCTCCTGAGATGGTACAATGCAGCAGACACAACTACCAGCCTCTCAATATAACAGACCTTTTCAGGTCTAATTCAGAAAATCTAATACTCTTTGAGACGGCACCAGGAGCTACCTTCTTGCACAGGCGACCACTTCACTACAGCAGCAACAACCACTCCTGCACCGGCGGCCACTTCCCTGCAGAAGCAGCTACCAGTCCTGCACTAGCGATCATCTTCCTGCACCAGCAGATACCAGCAGCTACCAGTTCTACACCAGCAGCTACCAGCCCTGCACGGCAACCTTCCTGCAGCAATGATTACTAGTTCTGCACCAGACGCTGCCAGTCCTGTACCAGCGACCACTTTCCTGCACCAGCAGATACCAGCAACTACCAGTCCTGCATCAGCGATCACCTTCCTGCACCAGCAGATATCAGCAGCTACCAGTTCTGCACCAACAACTACCAGTCCTGAACCTGTGACCACTTTCCTGCACCAGCAGATACCAGCAACTACCAGTCCTGGACCAGCGACCACCTTCCTGTACCAGGAACTACCAGTCCTGCACCAGTGACCATCTTCCTGCACCAGTGGAAACCAGTCCTGCACCAGCGACCACCTATCCAGCGAATACCAGTCTTGTACCAGCTATCCATACTTACTCCAACGATCACCATCCGGCAGCGGCAATTGTTCGCCGATTTCCGATTCGCCATAATAAAGTTTGGCCTTTCGAAGCAGCACTCTTGTTTTGTCATTCTTGCCTTGTTCGTTGTCAATCACTTATATTTCAAAAGTTTGCGGGGACCACTATATTTATCTGGCCTCCGCAACAAATTTGTCCTTACTTCTCCAGCAGTGTCCCACATATCTGGTTTGTCTAATTTGGATAGTTTTCATGATGGGTGTTCAATACAGCTTGCAGCAATCTTGTGTAATTGCTGTCAAGCTTTTTCTCTATATGTTTAGTTAGCATCCATGTGGTGCATCCATATAGCAGTATCGACACGACTTTTGCTTGGAAAAAACTGTGTTTTATTTCGTTGGTCAGGTCTGACTTCCATATGATCGATAGCCTATTAATAGCAGTCCATGCCTTTGCTAGTTGCGTGTTGATGTCATTCTCAGTGGATGTGATGCTGCTTCCGAGGTAGGTGAACTTGTCCACTAGTTTCAAAGGACTACTCTTTAGTGTGGAGATGTCACTTCTTTGATTAAAGTACATGTATTCTGTCTTATCTGTGTTGACATGGAGGCCTATATCACCTGCTACTCATTCCAGACTATGTAGCAGGCATTTGGCTTGGGCAGGTGTATATATATGTATATAAGTGAAAAGGATTTACACACACACACACACACACACACACACACACACACACACACACACACACATATATATATATATATATATACAATACATATATATACAATAAATTTTTTATGATTAATTATTATGATGATATTAATAATTTTAACGGTAATTGGAATGGTAGTATTCAGAATAAAAGAAAATATATGTACATATAAAAAGATTAAGACTTTTCTTAAAATAAAAAATAAAAAACGTTAACTTATTGAAAAGATTTCAGTTGCAGATGGGCCTATGCGACACCAGACATTGACATTACATCCAGTTTTGGCACCAACATCTAACTCATATTTTTTGTCTCCCATTTCTTTCTTTCTTTCTTTCTTTGTTTCTTCTTTTTTTATTTAAATGAGTAAGAATCCATTGAAAGAATATTTTTATAATTTTTTTCTCTCCATTATGAGATGGCTATCTGAAAAAGTTAGTTTCTCATATGGAGTGACGAGCTGAAATACATTTATAATAACCAAATGACAGTATGTTGAGGTTTTCTTCCGATCATATATTTGGGTAGAATTTATGCACACATAAAATTCATGCTACTACTTTTTCCCGCCATGTATACCTTGTACTTTTTTCCTGCAAAAATACTTCTATTTTTCTCATTTTTTATTCTTTCTGATGACCTTTCTTTTCAGATAGAAAGTACATTGTACAAGAGAACTTAGGTTTTTCATTTGAAATTGGGTGCATGCATTATAAATGCATGTGTAGTATACTAGTATACACAGAAGAATATATTATGTTAGTTTTGTGAAAAAACAGTAAACAGTTAAACTGAGTGAGTCATGCACGAGTCTCATTCGATTATACATTCCTTCCTACGGTGTTGGGTCATTTTCTAAGAATGGGGGTGAATCTTATTTCATATATAAACCTTATAAATGCGTAAGAGATGAATTCAATGTGATATTTCTCCAGTCTACACTTCCCAATAAACTGATAGTACCATCATTTACTAAATTAGCTTACTTGGGTACAAGGCTAGAAATATGGATTATGTAATTAAGGAATGATTTTTTTTTTATTTGAATCGTTTTTCATTAATTATATTTTATCATTCAGTTTGGTTGGGCTTTGAACTATTCGGGTAAAGAGTTCAAGTGTGCAGTCAATTGGTGCAGTTTCCGCTCGCGCGCAAAGGATATGACAATCACCATTGTCATAATAAACCCAAGACAGGAAATGGGGCTGGAGTGTGGATGACGTCATGCCCAGAAGAGATGGGCTGAGAATTTGGAAGATTTTGAAAAAGATTCAGTTGTGTTTCAACCATGTTGGGGTCTGACCATGGAGTTGAGAAATTGAGATTGGACCATGCGGGCAGACAATTGAGCTTCTGCCATTGGAACAGAGAATTGAGTTCTCTGCCATTGAGTTGATTTTTCTACCATTGTGGCGGCGGTTAAGTTTTGCAGGTCCCAACCAGCGAAGATGAATTGAGATCTAAAACACCACGAGATGTGCTGAACATTGGGGGTGGTGTTAACATAATATGATTGCGAAAGACTTTTAAGGATTGGGTCTCTCTCCTCATGTCGAAGAACTGGTCAGATGTTAATAAATGTGTTCGTACCTGAACAGAGTTCGCCTGTTTCCGCCTGTGCATTTGTATTTGTATTGTGTGTGGTTTGCATATGTATACGTGTAGTATATAACATATGGAGCGCACTCAGTGAAATATGATATTCCATTAGATTTGATAAATTCTGTGAGACTGGAAGTATAAACAAGTTAAAGTGTTCAGTTTGGCCATTGAGTGATGGCTGAGCATTAAATGTGCTCTTAAAAATTCTCTCAGAAAATTCTTTGCAAATTGCCTACAACCGCAATTCTTAAGGTGGCAAAAACTTTAAAATAGTTAAAATAAAAGTAGTCAAAAAGATTTAATCATCTTTTTGAAACGCCCTATCTATAAAAGGGCGGGCTGAAAAGTTCATAAGCTAAAGTTAAATCTTCCCTTGTGTGCGTAAAAAGGGGGGGTGAGGGCTTTAATTTCCCTCAAGTTTTAACTTAGTTAAAGTCCAGGGCTAGGGTATATTAGTCAGAGTTTTCGGTATATTTTCACCAATCTTCTGATACTGGCACTAAAAGGCTTTTTTGGGGGGCATTGGGACTTTTACTTAGGCTGTTTAGTTTTCTTCTAAACTACTGTTGGTGGGGGTGGGGGGGGCTGTAACAATTTTAAACTTTGAGAAAAGGGTCAAAACTTTTTTGCCGTGTACGCTGACAATTTGGACAGTGTCATATATTCAATTTGGGTTTACAGTAAAAGTGTCTTTACATTTAAAACACAGAGTTCAAACAAATATTTTACAAAGAATAAAACAGCATACAATTTTGTAAAATTTTCGGCATTTTAAATTAGTAGGACTTAAAGACCTTCGAGCTGACAAAGAAAAGAAGCAGAAGGCACTCCGCAAAAACAATTACCGACGCCGACTACGCCGATGACATAGCGATACTGGCAAATATACCCAACCAAGCCGAAACACTACTGCATAGTTTGGAACGAGCCGCCTCCATGCCAGTGCACACAAAACGGAATATATGTGCTATAATCAGACAAGCGACATCACCATACTAGACGGAACCTCTCTGAAACTAGTAGACAAATTCACCTACCTAGGAAGCAGCGTCTCATCAACCGAAAAGGACATCGACGCGCGGCTAACGAAGGCATGGAGAGCTATCGATAGGCTATCGATCATATGGAAATCAGACCTGACCGATAAAATGAAATGCAGTTTCTTCCAGGCAGCGAACGTATCGATACTGCTGTATGGATGCACTTCTTGGACGCTAACTAAACGGCTGGAGAAGAAGCTAGACAGCAATTACACAAGAAAGCTGTGAGCAATATTGAACAAGTCCTGGAGGCAACACCTCACAAGGCACCAACTATACGGCCACCTGCCTCCCATCACGAAAACTATCCAAGTTAGACGAACCAGACATACAGGACACTGCTGGAGAAGCAGGGATGAGCTCATAAGGGATGTACTCCTATGGACCCCCACATATGGCCGAGCAAAAGCAGGACGACCAGCTCAAACATACATACAGCAGCTATGTGAGGATACGGGATGTAGTCCTGAAGACCTGCCAGAGGCGATGAACGATAGGGAGAAGTGGCGAGAGAGGGTCAAGGATATCCGTGCTAGCGGCACGGCATGATAATGATGATATATATATATATATATATATATATATATTATAGAACAGGTTTACAATGAAACCCAACAGTATGAGAACAAAATCAGATGAAATGTTTTACTTTCGGAATAATGTCAGCAAAATAAGTTTATTATTAGAAGAATTGATTGAGGATATACTATAAAATCTAACCATGAATTGATGTTAGGAGATTTGTGGATTACAATATATATATTTGTATATATATTATAAAATTTATATGAGAATCAAAACTAAACATAAAACTCTCATTACATACTATAATAGAGAAATATATAGAAAATTTATGCAGTTAAGAGCAGAATAATTGTTTTTAAGCATACAAATAAATCATACTCAAACTTGGGGTGCAAATTGAAACCAAGAATTTGTTTATATATAATTACAAAGAGAAAAATGATTTATATTACAATATATGAAGCAAACCAGTAATTACCACATAAAGAGTAAAAAAGAAGCAACTTAGAAATAAGAAACAGAAGTACAGGCTTGCTCAAATATTACCAAATTAAAAATTAAGTGTTGTAGAAGAATTCTTTGTTGACTTACTGAGTTTATAAGAATAGCAAAAAGGTGTTTTTTTAGGATTAAAGTTGTATTTCAGTGGTTGTGTGGAAAGGGCAACATATTTTGACTTCTGTGTATCTTTGTCTTCATCATGAAAAGGTTCAGAGTAGTTCTTGAAGAAGTAGTTAAATGTAGCAGTATTTTGAGGGAGTAGATTTCCTGTGGAGTCACTGAGAAGAAGAGTTCTTTGTCTTCTTTGGCTGACACTTTTTGCTGCTACTAGTAAAAAAGACACCTTAGTTGGGCATATGTGATCAACTTCTTTATTTCAATTTATCTGCACTGCTTGAAGAGTTTCTACTTGGCTATATGTGAACTTCTGTTCCTTGTTTGGTTCTACATGAGAACTCCTGTGGTAGATATTTTGCATTGCATGGTGTTACAAGACGAGATCTTGCCTTGATTTGAAAAAACAAAAAGAAAGAAAAGAAGAAAAGAAAAAAAAACGGAAGTTAACACTTCGAGTTCTCAACTAAAAATGAAAAGTTAGTCGCTCACGCATGGGCTCCGCGCAGAACTTCCGTTTGCGATAAATTAACAAAAAAAAAAATACATTAATAAATATCCAATCGGAACGCTTCCCGCGGGGCACAAAATTGCCGTTTCTGAGCCTACAGAAAATATATAAATAGACGGACCAAATAATTATCAGGGACTTGTTCTTTCACACGACCCGTGTTAAAGATTCTTCGCCACCGTCCGGCGTCTGTCATCCGATACATCAAACGATCGCCGTCGCTACCAACGCTGTCCTAATTCCGAGAAAACCATCCCTTCACCACGAGACAAGTACAGTACATGAACTTTGTAACTACTACCACTGAATTCATTCTTTAACTGTGAACATATTTCTCCATTCTACTCTCTGTACTTAATCTATTTATAAAAAATTTTCTATAACATCATTACTGTGTTATTGTGAGTATCTATACGTTCTTTGTTTTGCAACCATACGCATTTCTCGCCCACAACATTCATATCAACAACTCAGAATATAACAATGGCAAAAGGCTCTCAAACGCCTGAATCCAAACTACCACTATTTGAGGAGTAAACTCACATGTTGCCATTTGGCTGCTACTATGTCTGCCTTGAGGAACCCTTTGCTACCATCTCCAGCCAGGCCACAGTTGTGACATTGGAGTCTGGAGGGAGTTAATCATTTTAAGGCAAGCAGAGTAAGTGAAAAGGGTTATGCTTTTAAGAAAATCTCAATTGCTTAACATTATTTGGACAAAGAAACTCAAAAGATAGAATGACCTAGACAAACAGCTGGGCTTGATCAAAGAAAAACCATCTGGGTTGTTTATAAAATAAATAGAAATGAACTAGTCTGTTTGCATTAAAAATGGTCAGGATCAACAATCTGATAAGAATATCTTAATTGCTTAATATTTTCTGGACAAAGAGGAGACTTGGACACTAAAAATTGGTAAAAATGATTTTGGCAGGCATGAGAGGCCAGCTGGTTTGCTTTGAAGTTAGAAAGAAGGGCAAGATTGTTGACATTGGAAAGGTTTCTGGGTAGCTAATCTGTTTAGAGAATATTAGTCGTTTGATAATTTTGGGACATCCTCTTTGCCTATATATTTTGAAAATCACTTTGGTGACTTTATAAAGCAACCTTCTCACTTTCTTTGATCAAAACACAATGTCGGAAGCAGGGTAGAAGAACACCAACATAGTTAAACCAACTGGACCCATGCCTAACAATACCAGCAGTGGCCCTCAATCAGTGACAATATTTTTTTTCTCAATTGGTTCTTTGAATCCTGATTAATAAATCAAAAAACATTGTCCACTCACTATAGTGAGTTATTGTAACTTTACCCCAGTTAGCATAATACACACACATATGAACACACACATTAACACACACATACACACACACATATGCATACACATACACACACACACACACACACACGCACACACACACACACGCACACACACACACACACACACACACACACACACACACACCTAACAAATTGAGCACTTCTGTATCTAATAGCACAAAATGTGAACAAATGAAAGTTGATACATATGAGTTAATTCCTGAGATGATTTTGAGTCAAAGGCTTGGCTTAGGGATATGACATCAGCCTGGCATAAAATTATGTGGGTTTTGATCCTGGTTTGGAGCATCTCGTGTGTCTAGCCACACTGAAGAGTTATGATACAACGAAACAGTTTGTCTGTGGATGACAATATATATATATATATATATATATATATATATATATATATATATATATATATATATATATATATATATATATATATCATTCCAAAACATTACATCTTAACCCCATTCATTAACTTCCATGGCGAAAATATTAAAATGTTAAAGAATTAACTATTTAATTATTCATTACCTTTTATTGACTTATCTTCTTACTTAATAATATGATGAAGACATGCTAAACATAAAAGTTATTGTCATAGGAAATGGAAATGAGGACCTGAGTTCAAATCCCGGACAAGGTTGCTCATATTTCACTTTGTGCTAATGCTCTTGGCAAAAGCATGAATCCACCTGATCTCCTCCCAGCTATGAGTAAAGAGTTGGGCAAACTGGTGAAGCAACCAGTCTTAGAGAAAGAAAACTCTTCCAACCAGCTGTACTCTGCTTAAAAAGAAATTAATCTTGTGTCATATCCTGCCAGCAGAAGGGTTAGATAAATACAAAAGTTTTTATTTCCACATTTGAAACTATTTATATACCCCTCCAAAATCAAATGATACGTCATTGATAAAGTAGATATAAAAACAAGATCATATATATATATATATATATATATATATATATATATATATATATATATATATATATATATATATATAAACAAGAAAATGATAGACAAAGAAAGCCATATCAATATTTTATGGAATTTGTCTTTCTTTCTTACATAGGAACATATGTATGGTTTAAAAGAATGGAAGAATTTTCTATAGTTTTTTATTTAATCTTTTCCAGCACTTTTGACCATTCGCTGGTCATTGTCAAAAACATGATAAAGAATGAGACATAGTTTTTGTCATTAGGTAACACTAAGATGTTGAATTGTTTTCAGAGTTACTGTTTTGAGATACTAAGATTTAGATTACTTCCTGAGATGTTAAAAAATTAAAGAAACCTATTGCAGTAATTGTTACATAATAATACCTCATATGAGAGAAATACAGAAAATTGATGATCAAGAAAGATATATATTTTGAATAGGTGCAGAGCATCTTGAATTGTGTACTAGTTTGCTAACCTAGCCGGCCAACCAGTACACAATTCAAGATGCTCTGTTGATGAATTGAAGAGTGTATTCTAACTGGGTCCTCTATACTTCTGGTTTTGTGCTAAGCTTAGTAAAAGACTACTTGGGTTTAGTGTATTTATTAGATATCAAAAATATTTAAATGCCACTTCTCAAGCTAAAATATATCTTATAATTTATTGTGGCTTTTATCAATTTTTATAATTAAGATGTCAATTATCTCAAGATATTGCTTCTTTATCTGTAATTCTTCTTTGACGCATATTTCATTGAAGATGACTGACAAGCAGCATCTCATGAGTTTTCTATATAGCTTTTCTTGTGAACAGAGGTGAAAACCTTTTGGGTTAAAGCATATAAAAGAATTGTCTGAATGATTGTTCCTCAAATGTTTAGCCTACAAATATTTGAAGAATTTAAAAAAGAAACTAATATAATAATGGTCAATTGAACTTAAAGTTTTGCTGGCCATTCCTAGATTTAAATGGACTTCATTGTTAAATGTAAAATAGGCATGCTCATCTGAAACTCTGTTACCCACCCACAGATTTTTATCTATGAATACTAAACAGCTATTGACATGCCGAAATATATGTAATAATACATAAAGCCATATTACTTTTCTTCCTCCCCTTCCTGTAAAGGGCAGCTATTGCAGAAAAAGTTATGATGCAGCATCAAAGCTACCATTGGAAATAATAAGAATGACTCCAGAACAAATTGAACTGGAGAAAATTAAAATACAAGCACAAATGGAACTACAGAGAAATAAGATGGAACTGGAGAAAGCTAAAATTCAGCAAGAAACAAGGCTGCGAGAAGTCGACTTGGCAATAAGAGGACGCAAAGGAAGCCATGACAGTTTCGAAGTAACGAAGCAAGCGAGGCTAGTCCCAAAATTTGAAGAAGCCAACGTGGACGGATACTTCGCACATTTTGAGCGAACTGCGCTAAATCTTGGATGGCCGAAAGAATGCTGGTCGATGCTACTCCAAACTGTGCTGACAGGAAAAGCACAGAGAGCATATGCAACTCTGCCGACAGAAAATTGCGCCGACTACGATTTGGTGAAGGCAGCGGTTCTTAAAAGCTTCGAATTGGTTCCAGAAGCTTATAGACAGAAATTCAGAACACAGAGAAAAACTGAAAACCAGTCTTATGTGGAATTTCTGAGAGAAAAAGAGAATGCACTGGATAAGTGGTGTGACTCTAAGAGGATAGACGGAGATGCTGAGAAACTCCGGCAGCTAATATTAGCTGAAGAATTCTTAAACTGTGTGCCAGAAGAAGTCAGGGTTCACCTAAGTGAAAGAAAAACTGACGTGACCTATGAAATGGCCGCACTAGCAGACGAATACATCCTCACACACCGAAAGACGAAGGAAAAAACCTTCACAGGAAACAGAGTGAAGTTTAAAGCTGAGTTAAGACCTAAGGAAGAAAATAGAAGGACCTTCCAAAGTAGCAGCAGAACAGTGGTCTGCTATAAGTGCGGAAAGGCTGGACACATAGCCATAAGGTGTCGGCTAGGAAAAGGTCCTGAAAGAAACCAGACCCAGCCGAGAAAACCTCAAGGAGCTGTAACAACACCTAGAGGGAACCAGTCCTATCGACCCTGGACGAAAAAAGGGATGATAAAAGGCCCACACGGAGGACCAGTGGAAGTCTCAATTTTACGAGATACCGGAGCATCTCAGTCGTTACTTCTACGAAATAAATTACCTAAAAGGGTAATAGAAGCAACACGTGAGACTGTGATGATAGAGGGTATCGGCGGAAAAAGGGTAAAAATACCGCTATGTAAAATAACCCTTAAGTCCCAGTGGAAAAACGGACCAATTCGAGTTGGGGTGGTAGATAAACTACCCATGAAAGGAATTTCCCTTATACTGGGAAATGAAGTAAAAACTAAAAAGTGTCACCCGGAAAAGATGGCGAAAATAAGCACCATAAATGAAGATGGAAAGATGGCGAGAATGAACGCCAAACATGGAAAGAAGTTGGCGAAAATTAGCGCCAAAAATGAAGAAAGAAAGATGGCGAGAACGAACGCCCAGCATGGAGACAAGATGGCGGCTGAGCCACGTGGGCGGCACAAACGACATAGTCGCTCGCAAAGTGAGAAGGCGGAAAGAAAAGAAGTGAACCTTCCACACCTTAATAAACGGAAAGAGAAAAGGACCAGTCGTCAGAGAAAAGATGAAGGTCCAACGAATATTAGGAATAAATTCCCTAATACTTATCGAGTGGCTAAGAAGGAAGAATTTGAAAAGGGCGACGAAGTCCTGCTACTATCATCGAATAAAGGACCCCACTGTGGTGGACGATATATAGGTCCTTATGTAGTAACACGGAGGATAGACAAGAGGACATATAGAATTGATACCAACGAGGGAAAGAAGAAGACACAAGTGTGTCACACAAACCAATTAAAAAGATATGTCCGTCAAGAAGGCCCACCTCGAAAAATTAAGAACTCGGAAATGCCGAATAAATTCGAGGAGAAATTAAGACAGTTGTCTATTTCAGAGAGAGGGGACTTAGAGAAATTAATAAAAAAATACCCAGGTTTATTTCTCTAACGCCCTACGAAAATGTAGTAGCAGAATATTCCCTCATAGTTGCTGAGAGAAAGAAAGAGAGAGAGAGAGAAACTAAAGAAAATGAGGAATTCTCGTCCCCAATGTTGAAATATGAGATGGACGAGAAAGTGGTTCGTCAACAAGTGACGAATAGGGGAAAGAGAGAAAAGAAAAGGAAGTTTTCTCCCCAAAGCTTGACAATTAAAATTATAAAGTCGTCAAAAGTGACGAAGAAAGAAAGAGGGAGTTACCTCCTCAAGGTTTGAAATATGATACGGCCAAAAGCCGAGAGAGAAAAAGAAAGAAAGGAAAACGAGATTAAAGAAAAAGAAAAGAGAGAGAGAGAGAGAAAGAAAGAGAAGAGAAATTGTTTCCCCCTATAGTGAAAATTAGGAAGGACGAAAAAAAGGAAAAGGAAAGAATTCGTCAAAGCGTGAAGAAGAAAGGGGATGAAAGAAAAGTAAAGTGAGAAAAAAAAAAAGTGAAAGAAAAGGAGAAAGAACAGTGAATTGAATTGCCTTTTTTTTTTCTATGGTATTTCTATTCATCTCCCTTTCTTCTCTTAAGTGGGGAGGTGTCACGTGATGGCTCACGGAGACGAGGAGTGGGAATGATACTCTCCCCCCGTTGAACTAAAATTATCTAGCAGTCAAGAAGTGACCGTTAGAAATGAATGTGGGTCACACAGATGTTTGCACCTAAGTGACCTTGGGTCGCCGGACATCGGAAGGGGAAGGAGAAAATGAAGCCAAATGATTGGTGGGGGGACCCCAAACGGAAGTGGGGTTCCCTTCCCCTCAACGGAAGTAAATACAAAAAAGAAAGTTTTTGAGCAAGTCCCGTGGCAGACGGACGATAGCCATTTCACTCCGGGCTAAAGACAAAAGACTGAGACATGAGAGACCTGAGTCTCTCAAGCCAGCATTAAAAGCAATACAAAGTCTATTAGCCCGTGAAAGAAGAGAAATTCTCCAGTGGAACCCCGTCAAAAAAATAAGATAAGTAACTTTGGGACATTTTCCCTTTACACCCAAATTTTGTTTACCACTCTCTCTCTCAATTTGAAAAAAAGGATAAAAGTCAAGAAAAGACATTTATATTCATGGACTATCCTATTATATATTTTTGACACTTTGAACATATATATGTATATAACCGTAGTAAAGAACCTATGTATTTTCATTTTACCATGTGGTCTATGTTATTATTCCATGCTTTCCTTTCAGCTTCTATTCGCCTTATATTATCTTGCTTAGAACTGTCCTATTAATTCCTAAAGTATCACACGGAAAACCGGAGTTACCGACTACTACTATAGCAATATTAATATTATTACAACCAAGACCTATAGGCCCGTATTCTTCAATTATCTAAGGGAAAGAAGTTTAGTGGCCTGGTGGGTGTGTGATAGTGTGAAATTTTGGACCCCTTTGCCAGCGGTAGCCAGTCTGGCCCTAAATTATTCCCTCACGTAATATGCCAGTTCTTATCTGCCTGAGAAAAGAACTCTGAACAGGACTTATTTCTGTAGGGGATCAAGTGCCAACCTGCCCCGTCTTCACACGTGCGAAAATAAAGTCCCGTTTAGGGATTTTAGTTCAATTTGCCGTCACACTAGTTATAACCAGTAAAACAAAATCACAGGTATATTTGAATTGTTATGAGAAAAATAATTTTAGAAAAGAAACTAATATGTAAATAGAAATAGAATTTGCTTTGCAATAAGTTTGGAGAATAATGTTCTGTTGTCATTTACTAAGCTTACAAGGATCATTAAATAAGTTTCCAGACTTTTTTCGTATGGGCAGTTTTATTGATAGTACACACATGAAACTCAAGTCCCCTTTGAAGTAATCTCCTTCGGCTACAATGCACTTGTTGTACCATTCCAACAACTTCTGGAAGGCCTCATGGAAGTCCTCTTGTGAGAGTGTGTCAATGGCCTTCAGCACAGCCTCTTTTATCTCCTCAGTTGTCTCATAACAACAGCCTCTGAGCTTAGGGAATAACCAAAAGTCACAGGGAGCAAGGTTTGGACTATAGGGAGGCTGAGGAACTGTGTTGATGCCCATCTTGGTCATATAGTGTGTGACAAGGATGGAGTTGTGGACTGGTGCATTGTCCTGATGGAAATGCCACTGACCTGATTTGAAGAGTGCTGGGCTCTTCCAATGGAATCTCTTCCTGAACTCCCTTAAAAACTCAACATAGTAACCCTAAGCTTAACCCCTTGGCCAATCAACTCTGGTGTATTGACTTCCTTACTCCTCCCACACCTCTCATCATCCCTCACAGACTCCCTGCCTTCCTTGAATCTCTTATGCCACTCAAAAACTGATTCTGGATTCATGCAAGATGCTCCAAAAGCAGTCTGAAGCATTCCATATGTTTCTGTGACATTTTTTCCAAGTTTAAAACAGAAATTTATTGCATATCGTTCTTCTAAAGTGTCAGATTGCATTTTTGAAATTCACCAGCTGTGACAATGAGTCTTTAGTAGGGTGTATTCGAATTCCTGCTGTAGCTGTTCATTTGAACCTGAAATCAGAAAAATTGGTCAGTCATCTCATAAGATGTATAGTGTGACGGCAAATTCTTTAAAATCCCAAAACGGGGTTTTATTTTCACACGTGTGAAGACGGGGCAGGTTGGCACTTGATCCCTTGTAGAATAAGTCCTCGTTCAGAGTTTTTTTCTCAGGCATATAAGAACTGGCATATTATGTGGGGGATTAATTCATGACCAGACTGACCGCCGCTGGCAAGGGGTTCCAAATTTCACACTATACACACACCCACCAGGTCGCTAGTCTTCCTCCCCTAGACAATGGAAGATATGGACCTCTAGGTTGAGACGTAATAATATTAATTATAGTAGTCGGCCATTCCGGTTTCCCGCGTGATATTTTAAAGAAATTAATAGGACAATTCTAAGCAAGATAACATAAGGCGAATAGAAGCTGAAAAAGAAACACGAAGTAACAAATTCGTAGCAGACGCCACAAATAACAACTTAGACCACGTGGGAACATTAAAATATATCAATCTTTTACTACACATAGATACACACCTTCAACGTGTCAAGTATATAATAAATGAACAGTCCATGAACATAAATGTCTTTCTTCTTTTCTTGTCTTTCGTTTTTCTTCAAATTGAGAGAGAGAGAGAGAGAGGCTATATAAAATTGGGTATAAGGAGAAACAGTCCCAAGGGTACTTATCTTTTTTTCTTTGATGGAGTTCCTGTGGAGAATCTTTCCTCTTTTACGGGCTAATAGACTTTATGCTATTTTTAACACTGGCTTGAAGAAAATGGCTTCTTCGTGTCCGAGATATTCTTCGTCTTCTTTTACCCGGAGTACTTGGCTTTGGTTCTGTCCCCTACGAACCCTGCCCAACAACTAACTTTCTTATTTTCTATTTCCGCTGACGGGAAGGAGTCCCCACTTCCGTTTTAGGGTCCCAGCCAATCGTTTGGCTTCTTTCTTCTTCCCCCTGGTCAGGCGATTTCTTTAGGGCTACGAGATGTCACCCAAGTCAGGTTACTGAGAACAGATAGCTTGCCCTAATTTACAATCATGCCTTAACGGTCATTCTCTGATGACTTGCCACGGTTAATTCAAACAGGGGGATAGTAGTAATCATATTTCTATCTTCTCAATGGGACACCACGTGACAATAGCAATAACATGCTGAATTTTCAAGAGTCTATGACAATTTTAAATGTCTGTAAAAAATAGTCTGGAAACTTATTGAAGGCACCACAGAGTTTAATTTGACTCTAGGTCTAATATATGAAGCAGCCAGTGTGAACTGAACCACTGCCACATTGGTCTCAAG
Source organism: Sepioteuthis lessoniana (assembly GCA_963585895.1). Classification (NCBI taxonomy): domain Eukaryota; kingdom Metazoa; phylum Mollusca; class Cephalopoda; order Myopsida; family Loliginidae; genus Sepioteuthis; species Sepioteuthis lessoniana. Next base: position 126,302 of record CAUZXS010005875.1, read on the forward strand.
TGAACTCACTATTAATGATCTGCTAGCCAAGCTTGCAAACCATTAGACTATGTGAAGTGCTCAAGAATAGTGATCTGTTGACTACAAATTGATTTTGATTATTTTGATTCTATATTTTTCTTATTTCTGAAGTTTAACAATTTTCCTATGTCATGTGAATACAACTTTTTTTTTACTAAATCATCTTGTAGCGACATAGAAAATTGTGACAGAATACAAGACACAGTTGTAATAATTATATAATGATAAACTTGAACAGATGGACACATCAGTGTTGGTTGGCCAGCAAAGACTTACATACAACAGCTCTACACAAATAATAGATACAGTCGAGAGGACCTACCAAGATCAATGGTTAATAGGGTCCGATGAAAAGAGAGAGAGTCAGTGTTATCAGTACGACTTGATCATGATGATGATGATGATGATACATTCACACTCACACCCATCATTATAACTTCTCAAGGAATATAATCATTAAATGCTAATTATAAACTACCTGCCTTTATTTATTAGTTTGCAATTAATATAATATACATTATTGTGCATAAATAACAATTTCTTGTAAAAAGTTAATTTTCTAAGTTAGATATACCAAGAGTTTATCATTTCTATTGAAATAGTATATAACCAAAACAGACATAATAATGTCTATTTTAAGTGTTATTTATTACAAAATTCTACAGTATTAAAAGTTTGTAACTAAAAATATGAATATATTGCAGTCCAAAAATAAATACTCACTTTTTATGTATTAATGCAGTTTTATATATTCGTGCATAGTTACATCATCATCATCATCATAACCTGCACGGTTATCCCTGGCCCTCTCTCGCCTCTTCTCCCTATCGTTCATCGCCTCTGGCAGGTCTTCAGGGCTACATCCCGTATCCTCACATAGCTGCTGTAAGTATGTTCTAGCTGGTCGTCCTGCTTTTGCTCAGCCATATGTGGGAGTCCATAGGAGTACATTACTTATGAGTTCGTCCCTGCTTCTCCAGCAGTGTCCTGCATGTCTAGTTCGTCTAACTTTTCGTAATGGGAGGCAGGTGGCCGTATAGTTGGTGCTTTTTGGGGTATTGCCTCCAGGACTTGTTCAATATTGCTCGCAGCATTCTTGTGTAATTGCCGTCTATCTTTTTCTCAAACCATTTTGTTAGCGTCCAAGAAGTGTATCCATATAGCAGTATCGACACGACCGCTGCTTGGAAGAAACTGTATTTCATTTCATCGGTCAGGTCTGACTTCCATATGATCGATAGCTGTCCATACCTTTGTAAGCCACGTGTCGATGTCTTTTTTGGTTGATGAGGCACTGCTTCCTTGGTAGGTGAATTTGTCTACCAGTTTCAGAGAGGTTCCATCTAGTGTGGAAATGTCACCTGTTTGATTAAAGCACATGTATTCAGTTTTGTGTGCATTAACAATGATTGCGTCGGCTTGTTCCAAACTATGCAGTAGTGTTTCGGCTTGGTTGGGTGTATTTGACAGAATCGCTATGTCATCGGCGTAGTCGGCGTCGGTAATTGTTTTTGCGGGGTACCTTCTGCTTCTTTTCTTTGTCAGCTCGAAGCCGTTTTCTTTGATTTTATCAATCGATGTTCTAAGCACGTAGTCTAGACAGATGATAAAGAGGTATGGGGCTAGCGTGTCCCCTTATAGTACTCCTGCTACAATGTCGAAGTATTCTGTGTCTCCATCCGGTGAACGTACTTTCACTTTGGTGTTTCTATAATCGTTATTGCTGCGATGGTCTCTTTTGGTAGGCCGTATGCTAGTAGGATTTGTTCCATCTTTCCTCTGTGAATGGAATCAAAGGCCTTGGTAAAGTCGACAAATAGTAATGTCGCCTGTAGGTTTTTTGCCCGTACGCCTTCAAGGATTCTACGGATGGTCAATATTTGTGAGGTCGTGGAAGCCATTTTGGTTTTTCCTAAGAATGTGGTTAATTTTGGGTTCTATGCGGTTTCGTTGTAGAGCATTGTAAATTTTGGCTGCTATGGATGTAAGTGTTATACCGCGGTAGTTCTTGGCTAATCCTAGGTCGCCCGTTTTAGGGAAGGGGAGGATGCATCCCTTCATCCATCTGTCTATCGGATTTTGATTATAGACTGCGTTGCAGTGTCGGAGCAGTATATCATTGAATTGTCTGGTCTTCCATACATCTGGGGGAATCTCGTCAAGCCCTGCAGCTTTCCTATTTTTTATTTTTCTAAGAACCGAGTCTAGTTCTTCTTGAGTGAACGGTCCTAGTTTAATGTCCAATTGCTAACTAATAATTCTGGTTATTGGTCCATGTGTAACTTTCGGTGGGTTTCCTAGTAGATTTTCGAAATGCTGTTTCCACAGTTTTATCCTTTCAATTTAGCTTTGGCCGTGCTCTTCCTTCTACTCACTTCGTTTATTGTTTGCCAGGCTATCCTAGATTGCCTATCTTCCGCTGAGTCTCTAATCTTATCTATCTGATTTTGTACGTATTCTGTCTGTTCTTTTAGATATATGCTTGCTAATTCATTTTGTGCCTTTTTTAGTTTTAGGGCATTTGTGTTTGTTGGGTTCTCCCTAAAGCTTTTGGAGGCAGTTTTCACGTCTGCACATTTTTCTCTAACCACTAAGGTTTCTCATGGGACTCTATATTTAGTTTTAGGTTTTGTTGGAATATAATTTGCTGCTGCCTCGAGGTGCGCGTTGACGAAATTCTCATATTCGTCATTTGGGGTACGTATTTCTGTCTTCTGTAGTGTCTCGAATCTGTTTCTCAATTCTAATACATATTTATCTCTAATATCTCTTTTGTTAAGAAGGGCCCAGTCATAGTGTTTGGTGGTCGCTGTTCGTATGGCGTTTTTTCGTAGGCTTAGTCGTATTTTTGCCGTGACTATTCGGTGATCGGAGGACACACCCTCGAAAGAGAAGTATGTCTCGCAATTCATTGCGCTATTTTCCCATTTCTTGTTTATAAAGACGTAGTCTATCTGTGCTTTATTATTGTTCGCGTATGTGTAGGTCCATAATTTTCCCTCCTTTTTTTGATAGTTTGTATTGAGGCATGTTAGTCTATTTTCTATCATGAAATCTGTTAGATGTTGTCCAATCCTATTTGACGTGTTGTGTAGGCTGTATTTTTTGTTTCCGTTTTTCCCGATTTGAGCATTCATGTCTCCGCCAATGACTAGCACGTTGTGTTTCGGAATGCTACGCACTAGAGAGGATAGCTCATCGTAGAAGGTGACTAGTTCAGTTTCTTGACTAACATTTGTAGGGCTGTAACAGGAGATAATTGTTGCTCTGGGATTGCCATTAAAAGTAGCTACCATCATCCTAGGTTGTATTCTCTCAATGCTATTAAGTGATTTAAACGGTCTTGGTCCTATAAGTATGCCTACACCTCCTACAGAGGGATTGACAGAGTTTTTCCATGCTGATACAGTGGCTAGCGTCATCCATTGCCAGTATCGTGATATTTAATATCCTCGTTGTGCGTGTATCTGTGTTCTTGCATGCATATTATGTCTATCTTATGTTCTACGGCCGATGCAGTCAGCTCCGGTAGTTGACCTATTCTATTTAAGGTTCTAACGTTAGATGTCGCTATTTGTATTGTTTGTTTGCATTTTAGTAGTTTTTGTTGTTTGAGCTCTGTAGCTGATTTTTCGAACACTGATGCCAGGGCTCCATACCTCAGCAGGATGCGCCCCTTTTTTACCCGCGCGAAGAGTGATGCGGTTTATGTATGTGGTTTGAGTGTCGGTCATGGTTATCTTTCGATGGCTGTTTTAATTCTCTTCTATAGAAGCCACTCTTATAGATGAGCAGCAGTAGTTCCCCGATCGAACTGACGATCCATAGAGTTGAGCCACGAGACTCATACGTCGAGGACAAGGTTAGGCATTGCGTTTGACCGTCAGAGGGTTTATTCGCATACCTTTACGTCCACCATGCTGCTTCCCATGTGTACGTAAAAAAGCCTTTCTTTTCCAGTAAGTTTTAACTTACTTAAAGTCCAAGACTAATGTATATTTATAAGAGTTTTTCGTATGTTTTCACCTGTCTTCCCTAACATGTGTTTTTTTTATTTTTTGGCATTGGGGACTTCCTTTACTTAGGCTGTTTTTTCTTTTTTTCTTCTAAACTACTAAATGTACTAGCATTTTTGGCATTTTAAATTATTGAGACTTAAAGACATTATACAGACCAGTTTTGGACCCAGTAGTTTCTGGTGGCACATGTTAGATCTTCATCTTTGCTGTTGTTCTCTCTCGTTTAGTCATTAATGAATTTAAATAAAATTTGGGTAGGTCTACTACTTGGGGAGGGGGACAATAGTCATTTCGTTATTTTTTGGGTTTGTTAAATTCAATACTTCAGAGTTTGATTGCAAATAATATATAATAATATCTGTTTTAAGTGTATAATGATCCACAAGAACAAATAAAATTGTGGTATATTTGTTTTAGAAGGAAAATAATGTTCAGTGTGTACTGTATCTATTTTGTATTTTATTTTGACTACCTTATGTTCATGGGTTTACGCGCTCCATTACTTTTGGGGCTGCTCCAGCTCCTGCTCACACGCCCAAAATTAGAGTTATGTCCCCTCACGCTCCAGCTCCAACTCCTTTTAAAAAAATGAAGCAGCTCTTTTTCAGCGCCCCGTAGTGAAAATATACCTTCTTTCATAAACGTTCTATTTCAAAGTGGTCAAAGTATAGGTGTGGGCATCAAAGGATCTTATCAATGTGGGTGAGGATCTCACTTTAAGTGTACGATTGTAAGATAAAATTTGATAAAATCTCCCTAATATTTTGACATTTGCTAAGAAGATTGGATTTATTGCTCCTGTCGGACGGAGCATAAGATTATGCATAAATTTTTGTTGCCTGAGTTAGAAAATAGAAATAGAAATCCCTGAAATATTTTAAAACAATCAAAATGTTTATTACCTTAACAACTTATTTTTTCAGGGGAGGAAAATTTGACCCGATATTTGTTCAATCCCAAGGTTTCAGCCTATTGCGGAGCTGATAAGCACATCGACTTCGAAAATTATTTTTGTGTTAAGCATGCGAGTAATGACAGCCAAAAGAACAATGAAGGAAACAAACGCGAGATAACAGTATAACAAAATGACAATTTATTTGAGTTTACAAGACTGATAAAGCTCAGTTGACGATATTGTTGTAGTCAGCTGTATGAGTGATGTCGATGGCTAATATGGTCGTCGTTGGTATAGAGAAGTCGAAGTTGGTAGAGAAGCAGCTAGATGATCGATGATGGTAGCTGGTATTGCTCGTAGTTGGTAGATTGATGTCCTGGTTTTTGAAGTACATTGGATTAACCGAGGGTATGTCGATGTAGTCGCTTGTCCGCACAGCAAGTCGTACTTGGACTAGATGCTGCAATGCTGGAACTGGTCTGCAATAGGTGTTGGTAGCTTGGTCACGTAGGGTCGAGCTGTGTGTGCTAAGACCACCGTGTTGGCGAGAACGAACAAACAGGCGAAGGAACGAGTATCTAAGACTATCGTGTCTTAGCGTGGAGCGAACGAGTGTTGTAGCTAAGATGACAGTGGCTAAGCACTGCGGACCAAGTGAACAGACTGGGTAACCATGGCTAAGGTTTACCATGCCTTAGAGCATGCGAAGTCTAGCGAGCGAATCGGGAACTGTGGCTAAGGCTTAAGCGTGCCTTAGCTCTGCAAACAAATCGGGAACTGTGGCTAAGGCTTAACTGTGCCTTAGCTCTGCGAATCTGAGCAAACGAATCGGGGCTATGGCTAATACTTAGCTGTGCCTTATCTCTGCACTTTCGAGCAAACGGACCGGGAAGCTGTGGCTAAGATTAACCATATCTTAGCACTGCGCAGCCGTGCAAATGGACAGGGAACCAACAGTTAAGGCTAACCATGTCTTCGCACTGCACAGCCATGCAAACGAACAGACAGGGAAAACCGACCAAATTGGTTAAGACCAGGAGGTCTTCGAGTCCTCTTCGTTTTTGCCTCCTGGCTGTCTGTTTCGACGTGTTCGTAAGAATCGTCGGAGATACTCCAACCCGCAGAAGGAGACCTCTAGTGGTCCTTAAAAAAATTATCGCATGTCTATGTGATCTAAGGCGAATGCGACCACGAGATGGAGGATTACGCCTTGAGCGAGCTTCGCTATGGGAAATGAGCGTGCCTCTTATATTTGTCACTGCCTCCCACCAGACAGGACTTGACACATGGTCAATGACCCGAAGGTCGATTATGGTGAGGGTTTAGAGGAGGTGAAGGTTGGGTATGAGCTAAAGCTCTAGCTCTGCTGGACTATGATGCAGCTTGCTCACCCGAAGATGGCCCAGCCGAAGATGGCCCAGCCGAAGACGGGGGCTTTACGGCCTCAAGTCTGCCTTTGTAGTACGGTGCGGGCTTAACGCGCAAACCCTGAACTACCGAAAAAGGCTTACGTGAAGGTAAATCTGTGTCACACCAAAGGGCCGCGTAAACAGAAAGTTCATCTATAAAAAAATAAAAGTGGAAATACTGTCCTTCTTTTGCCTGGCTTAGGATACAGAAGATAAGCCACTTTATTTTAATAGAGTTACTCTTGAAAGATGGGCTCTATTAAACGTTAGTTATTCCTTTTTTAACCGTTACGGCAAATCAGGGCTATGTAAGGTTTCATCATTTCCGGTCATAGCCGGATGTAATGTTTTTATGTGTTGTAAGTAATCCGATTTGTTTACATTTTTGAACAGGTCGTGACAAAACAGATATTTTTGTATGAAATTTCAGGACATTAATTGAATCTCTGAATAATAGTTTATTGGCAATTTGTTGATATTTTTCAGCCATCATTTATTCAAAAATACTCTTTATATTTCGAATCAAATACCAACATTAATACTGTGTTAATGGTTTTTTAAACAAATCAGATCGATTTATTTAAGTTCATTAACCTTTATTACAAAACAGCAGAAGCTATTACCATTTATACAAAAATGGCAGTTGAGGTTGTAGGGCTCTGTTGCCTCTTGTTATATTAAAAGGAAGAACAAATGAATTGACGAAGTTGATAGTTTTCAATTTGGAAATTTTATTAACAGCTTGAGACGAAAGAAACCCTTGTGCTGTAAGTCGCAGGAGGAGAAAACAGTTGTAAATGATAGAGCCGGTATTAAGATGCCGTCGTCAGGACAGGAATTAAAATGCTGAAGTTAAAGCAGGAGTTGAAAATATCCAATTTGTTTCTCCGACGATCCTTTGGTTCAGAAGGAAAGATGAATGATGAAAGAATGATTTCCCAGACACCAATGGTCCATAAATTGGATGAGGTCTCCTCATGGTGCTTAGTGGACTGCTCGAAATATGTGAGAATGAGTCAGTGAAGAAGAGTGAATGTGATCTCTCATGTTGGCTGGTCCTTCCTGCTGCTAGGAAGCGAAGATAGAGAATGTGTGCTCTGTCATGTTGGCTGGCTTGTCCTGCTGCTATCCAGAGGGGAAGCGAGAAGAGGAAGACAGGACAGGTCTGTCCTGCTCGAAAGGCCAGCGTGGAAGAGGGTGAAAGAATGTTACCTCGCCTTTTATAGTTGCCCGGGGAAGTGACCTGGGGAGAATAGAATGAACTATTCTGATTGGTCGAAAATATGGGTTCGGGACCAAAACAGTCAAAATATTCCTGCGCCAGACAATAAATTGAAATTCTTTCTGTTACACCTTTTTTTAAAATTATTATCAATAAAAAAATGTCAATAATTTAAATATGTTTACTGTAATCATTTTAAAGAAAAAAACTATAGCGGGCCTTATTTCTTTGAAAATTAATTATTTACAATTTATTTTGGAAGGGAATTTAAATTTGTTCTAAGTAAATAAAGTTTTACTTTTAAACATTACATTGGTGATTATTTTCTTTTTAAAGAAAGGATTAGCAAACATTTCTCCAAGAGAGGAGAAACAGAATTTGAATATCACAAAATATGAATTTATAAAAAAATCAATTGAAATAGTTTTAACTTACAGTTTTGGGGCGAAGAAAATATTCTCGTCAGTATTGCAGTATTGCTTCAAAACGGATTCTGAGAAGATATTAGCTGAAAATTGCTATTTAATTTATTACTATACTCTGTTGTTTACAAACAAATAAAATCAAAGTATCTTAGTTAAGTTATTCTATCTTTTCAAATTATTTCCATAATACAGTAGGGATAAAAAAAAAAAATTGCGTCAGTCTAGCGCCCTACTGATAGTTATTTCTTTTTTAGAAGCAAAAGCCATATAGCCTCAAATCTTTGTGAAAATTCTCTTGATTAAAACACTTATTTATTCAAAATTTACAGCAACAAATAACAATTTCAAGTTTTATTTGTCTTTGAAAAGCAGAAAAATAATAATCTTACCTGTAGCAGGGCCGATAAGTATGTCGGCTCTTGATTTACAAACGTGATTAACGTGAACAGCCAAGACAATGAAGAAACAAACGCAAGGGTAACAGTGTAACAAGGAAACGGGCACAAATTTATTGACCGGATTATGTACAACTTGGTGCTGGAAAGGTGATTAACAAGAGGCTGGTCGATCGCAGTTCTGGTACTGGTCGTCGACTGTAAGTTGGTCGTAGGCAGAGTCGTCCGTTTGGTCGTTACTGGATGTCGGCAGGGTCGTCAGTTTAGTCGCTGGATTGCGGGCTGGTCGAACTCGAGGCCAGAAGACGGGAACTGTCTGCAAGGGCTAAGACAGAACCAACAGGTAGAAAACAAATAAGCTTGTAGTTCGCAAAGACTTATGGTTTTGCCTTAACAAGGACAGTTTATCATGTATCGGGTCGAACGGTCTTCGACCAGCGGGAGATGCCAGGAAAGAGCTGGTGTCGGGAACAGGCAAACGGTAGGCAGGCGAGGTCGCGGCAAGGACAGCAGGAACGGGCAATCAGCAGTAACAGGGATGTCCAATCTGCCTGCGAGTCAGAACAAAGGTTCCTTCCTTCAACAGGGCTGCATTCGGTTCGGGTGAATCACTGGAATCGGGAGGCTCCTGTCTCCTGGTCGTCTGCTTCGTATTTGCCTCCTGGCCGTCTACTTCAACGATTCCTGGGGAGGGGGAGATCACCGAAGATACTCCAACTCAAGGCTGGAGACCTCCTTCCCTAAACAGGGCTGAGTCGGGTAGCAAATAAATTCGAGGATCAACCTCAAGCTGTGAGAATGCAGCTGAAGCGTTCTCGTGGCGAGCGTCAACCACAAAAAGTGGGTTCTCAGCCGGAACTCCTTCAAATGGCTAGACCTACCACAAAGGAGGGATCGTTGTGTGAGCGTATCAATTAGATAGGCGTCAGGGTGATCTGAATGCAAAATATCCGTGAACCAGATACTACACTTTGATCCCAAACTTGTTTATACAAAAATCATACAAAGTTTAGGGGAGCATGAAGCCCCAAAAGTTTTGAGAGGGAGGAGAAAGGATAGTGACTATGATATCTAAGGAGCCCTAGCTAGCCACAATCATCGACCCTAACACGCAATACAATAAGGGCAGCCATGCATCGACAGGCGCGCAACAATCACCAAAATACAACATTCGCTCTATGAGAACCTACTTAAAACCCAGGCGGAATGAATACAATAAAAGCATATATACAGATAAGCAATGATGGGGAAAAGAGAAAAAAAAAATAATTGACAAAATTATGATAAAACCCCGTTTGGTTAGGATTAGGGTTAGGGTTCCCCCGTTTATGATGTGGAGAGGCGACTGTTTCCAGTATCCGAGCGGACCGAAAACAAGCTGGACTATCCCTATGTGAGGAGTGGATCTAAACAAACGGGATAAAAAAACGCAGAGAAGGGCGCGGCGAGGAATGAGTAGTATGGATCACAGGAATGGGGGTCCAAGATCCAAAAAAAAATGGAACTGGAGGAATGTTAAAGTGATGAAAGAATGGGGGATGGGGAAGATGTTGAAGACGAACAAGGAGGTGATGGGGCTAACTAGGGGTTAAAGGGGTACAAGAAATTTTCTAATTACCGGGAATGGGGTTCCAAAGGACCTGGATCATCATCGCCATGCGCAGGAAGAGGAGGGAAGGATGACTCCAATGTTGCCCCCGTTCGTACGACCAGGCTCGCTGCATACACACACCTTTTGTCGAATGTTATACGATCCAAGCGTTTTCTATCGCATCTAATTTTGACCCTAAGTTGATGCCTAAAGAAGAAAATCAGATCACGGTGAGAAAAGTTTGCCTCGTCATACAATCCCTACTTTAGTGTCTCCCAAATCATTATTCTAGCCACAGCTCGGATCACGAGAAACACCACAGGCTTCTCACCTTGATACAGAGGATCATAATTGTCCACGACGTAACCAACGTCGAGCAGCACGAGCTGTTTGAGATCGATGCGGGCCGTCCACTCCCTGGCGTGACTCAAGAACGGGCGAACTCGCTCACAGTAGTAGAAAGCGTGCAAAGCCGTTTCTTCCAAACCACTGCCGCAGCGAGAACAATCAGGCATGTCTGCCATGCTAGCTCTGAAAGCACAGTCGTTGTGGGGCAACGCATTCCCAGCAAGCCGCCAGGTGAGCGAGAACTCGAAATTGTTCAAGAAGCCCGAACCTCGCACCCAATTCCATTGAGAAAGAATCTCCTCGAGTCACTCCATGAGAGGATCCGAAGCGGAACCCACCACTAACTCCCGATACAGTTCCTTTCAAGGCCGAGAAAGATCACTGAACCCAGGAAGGTTACGGAGGGCCTTCACCCCTAGGCTGACGACGACCTTCGGCTTTGGGGATGGGCTCTTGGCGAGAAAAGGCGTCTCTCATCTTTTGTCTCCACACCGTGTCCCTCGACAGTGAGCCAGACTTTCAGCAAGCTAGTGGCTCTCCAGATCAGGCATCCCTAGACGGACAAGTACGGACAAGTAAAAAGATCAATTGGAAGATGTACACGGCGAACACCTATGCCCTACTTTTTAAGGACAACCGCCTTGGAAGCCAGGTACTCACCAGCGCTTCTACTCCAACCAATTTCGCTCCAGCTGGTGGCCGATTCCGAACCATACCCCGAGGATACGGACGAGTCTGTCACTCCAGCAGAAGGGTTCTGGCAGGGGACGCCACCCTTCCAGGCACTCAACTGCAGACCTTCTGTCTTATCAAAATTGATCTTGATCTGCAACGTCTTCGTACCACTCAACTGCCTTCTTCGATCGCGAACGCCTCCGAACGCTTCCCGTTCACCTGCACCACTGCCTGCGGGTTGTGGTACAAAACGCTGATCCATTTGCGGAACTCCGGTTTGAATCCTGCAGTCTCCAAAACCGTCACCAAAAACTGATAGTCCGCACTGTCAAAGGCCTTGGACTGATTTAAATTGATTAATGCTGCTTCACTGTCGTCTTTTAACCCCTCTAGGATCTCACAAACCAGATGCAAGATGTCTTGAATCGATCTTCCATTCACTGTGTGGTTCTTCTCGGGTCCAGATTGCTGATGACAAGCTGCAAACAGTTTTCTAAAACCTTGGCCAAAATCTTTAACTCAGTTATTAGCAGAGTTATGGGCCTGTAATCATCTAAGTCCTCCCAAACATGCCTGCCACCTTTCTTCAGCAATGTGATCACACCTTTAGTAATGCTACCTGGAATGACTCCCTATGCAAACCAATGGTTGAACATATCCGTCAGAATTGGGACAAACATGTGCGACATCCTCAAGTATACTTCGTAGGGCAAACCATCCAGTCCTGGCGACTTGTTGAGGCCAACCCGCTTCAACGCGTCACAGAATTCGCATTCAGTAACCAAACCCTCGCAGCTAAACGCTTCCGCCTCCCCAAGGCGGGGAAAGTCGATTAAATGTACCGATGGGGAAACCTTCGCACATCTTCCTCACGCATGAATGCGTTACATTTCACAGCTTTGTTGGAAACTCTTTTAGACCTAGGTCTAACTACAAAACCATCATAACGCTCGCTAGCCTCGCGTTCAAGGTCCGGCCTAGATAGATTTGCGGCTATTCCCCCCTCTCCACCGCTCGGGAAAGTCTATCCTCTAAAGACTTCACCTTCTTGGCCCTATTAGTTTGAGCTGTTAGCCGTATTTGATGGCGAAGTCCCAAATTCTATACTTAAGGGATGCCCACCACTTATTCCCGGTAACCGCCTCCACTAGCGCCCGCTGAATTAAGGTTTCCAGCTGCTCCTGGAAGTCCCCTATCTCCACTAAGGAGGTTTTGAACTCCCAGTATCCGGCCAGACTAGGCCTATTGGCTATCCGCAGACTGACCCTTGCGAGTCATTCTGTCGTATCCAGTGGAACGTGGGACAAGTAACGTAGTCACTGTCAGCTCTTCTAACACTCTGTCCAGATAAGATCAAATCTGGCCAGAGGGCGAATCACGTAACCACGTCTACATCTCCTGCCCTGCGTGCTCCAGATTAAACCTGTTGATCAAATCGAATTTGGCCAGCAAATCGATCACGCTGCTTTCAGACCTTCCCTTTCCACTAGGACCCCCAGCCTTATCAATCTTGGGATCAAGGATCGCATTCTAATCACCCACTAAGACTAGCCGTTTCGGAACGTTAAGGAACGGCTCCAACCGTCGGGAAAAGGAGCGTCTCTCGTCAATACAATTGGGCGCATAAACCGCGACACCCGGAACTCGAAGCATTTAATGGCAACATCGGCCACAACCAGCCGTCCCCCGTCACCTGCAAAGACAAAATTGACCATAGCATTAAGGCTGCGTCCAACTAGCAGAGAGACCCCAGCACTGCAGTGGCTGCCGAATGCTGAAAAAACCACAAATTCGTCCTCCAGCACCCGACAGTCCGCTACGCAAGTGAAGTGAGTCTCTTGCACTGTAGTAACATTTACAAAGAAGTTTGAGAGCTCACCAAGCAAGCACACACATTCGCTTGGATCCTTCAGTCCCCTCACGTTCAAGCTGGCAACGTTTAAAGTCATTCTGACCCACTTACCAACTCAGTGTTCACGATGGTCCGGAAATACTCGGGGTGAGGATGTCAACGAACTGTCTCAGGAAACCGGTGCCGAGTTCAGTGGTAACTCGCCTTTCCATGGACGCTCCTACAACATCCATGGGGAACCGCACCTTTAGTGATCTGTAAAATGAAAGGGGAACATAAATCGGGACCCTTCCTGCACAGTAGCTGAGCATTTTTTCAAGGAGGGTTCTCCAATTCTGCCAACCCACGTCGGTTTGGCTAGTCTTCTCCAGAAATTTCCATATTCTCTAGGTTCGGCTGCCTGCCGAGCGGACGAAGGTGGTCACCATGGGTGCATCCCTGAAGCTGAAAGCATTAGAAACATTTTTCTTCTGGATTTTTTCCAAATCCAGCAGTGGCTTGAGTGTCGTCAGGAGTTGAAAATCCGAAATGGACTCCTGATCCGTTGAACACAAAGCCATTGCTTCCTGTATATTGCCTTTGCAGGGTGAGAGCGAGACTGGCTGAGTTCTACACCGAGGGTTGCCTAAGTTGCATTGCAACCTTTCCTCTGACTGTTCGAGAACAATGAGGATGAGAGAAAGTAGTGTGAGGGAGAGAGTGGAAAGGCTCACGAAGAGCAAGAGGAAGGCTGGTTGGATGATTTTGTGGGTTGGTTGGATGATTTTGCGGGTGGGTTGGATGAGTTTCTTGTTGGTGGGGGATTTGTTCTTGGGTGGGATATTGATCTTGCTGGGGTTGTTGTTGGAACTGGGATTTAGGAGTAGATTTGCAAAGTTCTTTAGCTTGACCTCCACTGTCTCTTCTTCTTTTCAGGTTGAGCGAAGTGTCCATAGGGGTTTCGTTGATGATGGAGGTCTGTTGTTCTTGGGTCTCGGCCTGGGAGATGTGGCTTTCTTAGGTGTTGCTGCTGGATGAGTCTTTGGTGTTGCTGCTGATGAAGTTAAAGGGGTCTCTGCTGAAGGGGTTGTTTGAGTCACTGGAGAAGGTGGTGGGGGAGTTTTGGACTTGGATACCAGAGCTTTCAGCGGTTCTTCTCCTTTTTTTCCTCCTTCTCCGAGTGACCTGCGTCCACTCGTCACTGGTTTCTATTTATGGGGTCGCATTGATGGTAGTATTGGTGGTGTTAGTGGCCTAAGCTTCCCTAGGCCACTGCACCGTGTCAGTTGCTTTTTGAGGGCAGACTTTTGCGAGATGGCCTACCTGCTTATAATTCCAGCAGCGCAGTCACCTGCTCTCCACTACCACTATCAATTGCCGATCCTGGAAGTATAGAGTAACCAGGATGGCCTGGAAGCCTTCCGTATCAAGACACGTGTAGTCTCCATGAGCCATCTCGGCATTGGCGCGAAGCTGGATCATCTTTTCTACTTGACCAAAGGTGCTCAAGTAGGAGGCCACCACTTCTCCTGGGAGATTAGCCGGGGGACATTGCACACCGTTACACGAATCTTTCTGCTGCCCATGTACTCCGGCTGGAGCCGGAAGAACTTTGTGTTGATGCAACTTTCGGCAAGCTTTGCTACCTGCTCTTTAGTTGGTAGCTGCACATCCCAGATTGCAAACCTTACTCGGCAGAAATACTCCTCTGGAGTGTGCGCATCAGCTCTTCAAAGTTATCTTTCTTTAGCCCCACAAATCTCCTCGTTTTAACGACAACGAGCGAAATAATGCGGGGGTCTAAGGCTTCAGATTGTTGCGGAGCCGATAAACACGTCAACCCCGCAAATGAAAAAGCCTGCGAGTAATAACAGCCAAAAGAAAATGAAGGAAACAAAGGTGAGGTAAAATTATAACAAAGATGTCAATTTATTTGTCGTGATTACAAGGGCGTATGTAAAATTCGTGATAGTTATTGGTGTCTTCAGCTAGATGGTTGGTGTCGGTAGCTGGTATGGTCGAAGTCATAAAGAGGTAGCTAGATGGTCGAAGCGAGTAGCTGGTGTTGGTCGAAGTAGAAGAGCGGTAGCTAGATGATCGAAGCGAGTTGCAGGTGTTGGTCGAATTCGAAGATGATAGTACCAAAATAGTCGTGCTTTTGCTGTGCTAAGGCACTCAAACGGACGAGGGGACCGACAGTTAAAGCTAACTCGTGCTTTAGCGCTGCACAGCCGTGCAAACGAACAAGGGAACCGACAGCTAAAGCTAACCCGTGCTTTAGCGCTGCGCAGCCCTGCTAACGTATCGAGCAAACGGACTAGGAAGCCGCGGCTAAGATTTGCATTATCTTAGCGCTGCACAGACAGGGGACCGATACCTAAAGCTAACCCGTGCTTTAGCGCTGCGCAGCTAAGCGGACGAACGGACAACGGAACCGACCGAATGGTTGCATGTGTGCCACTTAGCTGTCTGCTTCGATGAGTTCGTAAGGACCGTCAGAGATACTCTGACCCGCAGAAGGGGACCTCTAATGGTCCTTAAAATGACCTTTTGGCATATCTAGGTGATGTAAGGCGAATGCGACCACGAGATGTGGGACTCAGCCTTGGAAGTAAGGCGAATGCGACTACGAGATGTAGGATTCAGCCTTGCGAGCTACGCTGTATAAAGCGTGCTGTATTTATCCTACGTCCCACCAACGTACGAATATGGCACAAGGCCGTGTTTAAGGTGGGTCCTGTCGCAGGGCCGTAGCCCAACGCGATAGGCAGTTCCAAAAATGCCTCGGACCCCGTCGGCATTCCCCTTTTCGGGGCGCCTCAGGCGCCGGGCGATAAACCCAACCCCTCCGAAGAGGGTTAAAGCCTGGGGGGACGGCCCCCTGAGGCCAGAGGTGATGTATCCAGTGGTGGAACACACCCGACCGAACCGTGCAGCACGCAACCACAGCCGGTCGAGAGCGCCCCACCACAGGACACAAGAGAACGTTGTATAAAGCGTGCCGCCGACCGTCAAAAAGGGCTTATTGATATCCAGCAGGAGCAGTTACAGAGTAACAGGGCCGCCTAAGTGTAAAGTTCAATTCTAAAAAATAGGAGTGGAAATAAAGTTCTTCTTTAGCCAG
The DNA here is from genome assembly GCA_963585895.1 of Sepioteuthis lessoniana. Taxonomy (NCBI): domain Eukaryota; kingdom Metazoa; phylum Mollusca; class Cephalopoda; order Myopsida; family Loliginidae; genus Sepioteuthis; species Sepioteuthis lessoniana. Next base: position 142,257 of record CAUZXS010005875.1, read on the forward strand.
GGATAGGCTTCGGAAGATAATCCACTTTATTTTGATAGAGTTACTTTTGACAGAGGAGCCCTATTAAAGATGTAAATATCATTTATTCCCTTTTTTCTTTTAGTTATAACGGCAAGTCAGCGTTATATAAGGTTTTACATCCGGCTACAACCGGATGTAATGTTTAAGGTTTGAGTGATCCGGTTTGTATACGTTTTAGGCGGGTCACGACAAGATATCTCAGGGATGGACAAGATGATATTGCCTTGGAAATATGGGGCATACTTGCCCACTCTACCTCTGTCATATTCCTCCGGGCTTTTCTGCAAGACTTTCCAGAATGCTTGTGTCGCAATTTCTGTTGGTCTCTGTCCTGGTGGTATAGGACTGCCCGAAGAAATAGAATCAGGTCAGCCAGTTCTTTCGTTGCTGGCTGCTCGTTCTTCCAGCTTAGCTGAGAAGGCTTCCTAAGTGGTCTGAGACACTTGGCGACCTTCAGAAGGATCTAGGGAGGCCCCCAAAACGATTTGCGAATTGTTGGTGGAATTGATGGGGGAGTTGCTTATTGCGTAGGGTCCTCCATGGTTGCGAAAGGCAAATAGAAGGGGAAAGTAAACTACTTATGAGAAAGCCTAAATGGAAAAAAAGAGAAAAATGACGAAAAATGTCTGATGCGGACCGCGAAGTTATTTATTTCTTTTTAGAAATAAATACACATTCACGGCCGTCAGTTGCTGATGAAATCTAGCAACTGGACCTCGTGTAAGGGAAGTGGGGGGGCAACTAGCGTCCAGTTGCCAGACAAAAAAAAATGCGGCAGTAACTCAGTACTGAACCACAAGTCAATCGGAAACGCGCACAAAAAAGCAAAACTCGGACACAGAGCTCATTACAGATAAGAATCTGTACCGATGGGCGAGCCTACAACATTCTGATCCTGTCCCTTGGAGTCATGCAAGACCAAGAGAGGTCGGAAAAAGACCGAAATTTATGCCAAGAAAGGAAACCTTTCACGCTGGTTTTGTGAAATGTTTGTAATGTAAATTCCGTTCTAAGCGTTGACTTCTGGTTTATAACGACGGCTTTTTCATGTTTTTAAAATCACTTGCCGTATTTCTTTTTTTTTTTTTCGGAAATGGAAGAGATAATGATAATATTTATTGTGGGAGCGACATACCCTTTTTAGTTGAATACGCCGATACTTGTAATTTTCCGCAACATTAGTAAAATATACTAAAAAATAAACGTTTGTTGCTGTTTTTACAAATAAATCGTTGTATTCCTTTTTTCTTTTAATGATTTACCAAATGTCTATTTTATGTTTTGAAATATTGGTGTAAAAGAAAAGTAAGAAAACGTATTTACTATTTTTTTTTATTAAAATGATAATTTGAAAAGATACAATAACTTAACTTAGAGAAATGTCTATATTATTTGCTTGAAAACAACAAAGTAGTAATGAATAAAAATACTTATTTAAAAAATATTTATTTAAAAAGAAACATATTTCTTTGTTATTACCTTTAAAGAGTTATTTTTAGCAATAAAAATACAGTCATAAACACGGGAGAAGTTAAAATGACTTCAAAGTCTTTCTACAGAGTGACTGACTCCTGTGGGATTTGAAGTCTTTGAAGTTCAGGGGCTAAGGGCAAGACTGTGTTGCCGTAGATATCTGACTCCATATTTTGGTTATATTATTTTACCCCACGTTGACTGGCCAGCGCAATGCCTTGCCCAAAGAAATTTCCAAAAGAAATATACAAAAAGAAAAGATAGAAAAAAAGATAAGAGGTGAAAACATTTCTTCTATACTTTCCTTTATTTATTGGGTGAAGGGACTAACCAACGTTACGTCCCAAGACGTAGCGTGGTGCCCAAAACACCAGACAGCAAAATGGTGTTGTTGGTTCGACGGACACTGCCTGAAAGAGAAAGCTAATATTGTCTCCTTTTTCAAGAGGAATGCCTTTTTTCTTTTACGCATGCGTCATCTCCTTTTCCGTTAGAGACCTCTGGGAGTTTCTTCAAATTTAATAGTTTCCTTTTTATCTATTTATTTATTTTTTTTAAATTAAATTTTTTTATTTATTTATTCGTTCCCTACAATCCTTTGAAGAGACTTTTTCCTGACTGTCTCCTGTCTTCTAAGAAAAATAGCCCATCAGAAATGTAGCACCAAGCTGACAAATCATGCTTGCTTCTAAACAAGAGAAGTTCAAACTTTTTGGCTTTCATGTGTAATCCCCCCGCCGCTCTCTCGCTCTCTCTCTCTCTCTCTCTCTCTCTCTCTCTCTCTCATATACATTTAATACAGTTATAAAAAACCTCAAAGAGTTTAGCTCAAACTTTCTTTTCTTTTTTTTTATTGTTCAATGTCTTTAAAAAAATTCAAATAATTTTGGAACGAGGAGCGCAAAAATCATGCTCTTTAGCCCTAAATGAAGTTGCTCATGCTCCACCCGGGCTGAAAATAAAATGAGCCCTCTTCTTCTTCGCTCCAGCAAAAAGGAGCTCACTCCTTCTTGGAGGGCTCCATTAAGCCCTGCTTATGCTCAACTAGAAACAAAAATCCCTGGTTTAGAAAGAAAGTAACTTTTTACCAAAATTGTTTAGTGTGTACTTATTAATGGGCAATATAGTCAATTCTGTAAGTAGGGTACGTTTGATATCAAGCTTTAGGGCAATCTTTAAGTGAGTGATGATAAAGATATTTTTTTATTCAAGTTGTCATTTAAATAGTTGATTAAAAAATGTGAAAAACATAAATTTCAATCAGCATCACCAAATAAAAATCATGTGTCCTCTGGTGTCTGGTAAAAAACTTGGTTTAGCAAAGAAATTACCATTTTTTTAGAGGTTGTGGTAAGGACCCTTGGGGCAAGATTGTGTTTGTTAGTTTACTGTCATGACTGGAGAGTTTAATGAATTCTATTCTTCAATTTTCTATAATCTTATGATAAAATGCATAATATTCATGAATGAAGAGAATGAAAAGAAGTAAAAGCAAATACTGGCCTGCTATTGACCAGCCAACATCCTCTTCTGACTCAGTCAATACTAACACAATCAAAAGATACAGACTCACTTATATTGTACTGTGCAAGGAAGACACTATGTATGTCATTGATCATTATGAAAATATGGTGCAAGCAACAACATTTGGTCTGATTTAGAGCTTCTGATTGGTCAGGATTTCTGTGAGTGACTTACAGATCTACCAAGTGGTTTTGAACATATAAGCATATAAATATTAAATCTCTCTCTGTTGCTCTCTCTTCCTCTCTATATATGTATATGAGGTGCTGTCAAAAATAGAGGTAATTTGAACACTGCCTGCAAATTGGATGTTGTACAGCTTTTTGCCACTGTCTTTGCATAATTCTAAACAAATGTTTCAAAAATAGGAAACACATGACTTCTTCAGCAGACTCAGTAGAAAGTAGATATTTGGGTAAGTAATTTTTTTCATGATCGAATTCTTTCATTTTTCAAGTAGGACATTATTTCATACCCCCCATATATTCTATCATTATATATTGTCATCACTACCCCCACATATTCATTATATATTGAAAGTACTAACTTTGCATATAATTTCTTTAGTTTCTGTAATCTTTTCTCTCCCAAAAATTCAATAAAAATTCCTAAAAATGAGTCTTTCTCTTCTTGGTTCGAATAAGAACTTTTTAGTACTCTCTTGTAGTTAAAATCCTTCTTATGAAGTAGAACAGTGTGAGAGAAGAAAACGGATGTTTGGCCCTTGTTGAAAATCACTTGGCCTCACCAGAAGTGTGATATGAACATCTGAGAAAATAAGACTTTCCAATTACAAATAGAAAATAAGGAAATGAAAAAAGTAGAATGAAAATAAAGTAAGAAAATTAACCTGGTAGGAAGTCAGAGTGCCTATTATCAGGGTGATAATTTACACCAATAAACTAAAAACCTTAATTTAGATGATTTCACAAAATGAAATAAAAAAATTTTGATTCTAGAATACTGCCTTGATGGGGATCAGATTATGCTGATTGTATCCTCTGCAGAGGGGTAAGACTCAGCTCCCCATCAAGGAGTAAGACTCAGTCTTACAAGGGATAAGACAGACCCCTGCCAAAAAAAAAGAGCATTCTGGATATGAAACTAAACTGTATCTGATAGTGAGGCTCTAGTTCTGGGCATGTGGAGTACCCTATCATTGTCATTACTCCTAGGTTCACTATGACTCAAAGAGGTTATACCTGGTAAGGTCCTATCTAAGGATCAAATAAATCTGTCTAAAAATTGTTAGTATTAGATAGAAATACTTGAAACTATATAACTGTGAGCAAACAAATGAGTATAGACAAATAAAAAAGTGCATTAAAAAATTCAATGGAATACTGAAAATATAGATATTATCATAATCAAGCATTTAGAACTGAATCAATTTTTGGCATTAATCAACCCATAAAGTGTTGATATAACATTAAACAAAACAACTCTTGAATAGCAACTCTATGACAATTTTTAGACTTTTTTTTATTGATTTTTATTGTAATTTTTGAAAATTGGCCAACCATTTGAGATTAGCTTTGCTGTCATTTTTCTAATCACTAAAGATTAACTAAATTTTATCCTAAACAGATGCCATTTGTTGTTTTTATTTATTGCACAATCATCACAGATTTTAACTGGTCAAAGTAGTGGAAAAAAATTGCAACTAAATGTATGAAATATGCCTCTGTGCAGTAAGAAAGTTCATAACTGGATTATCATAAAATACTTGTATTTCCACCAGCTCCCACTCTGGGATTTAATTGATTGCCTCTCAACTTGAAATACCCTGGTGATGGTTCTAAGTAACTAATACTTAGCTGCAGTGGATTTTACAGATATAAGATTCATTGACTAGGAGGAATTTTATCATTAATTCTTTTTACAAATATTTCTTTAATCTTATTTTTGTGGATTGTTTTTGCAACTCTGTTGACTCTTAAGCAGAAATAAGAAATAATAAGAATAAGTTTCCAACAAGATTTGAACTCATATCCCATATATTTAGGAGTCTGTCTTTCCTTAGGCTTCCCCTACCAATACAACTAACAACCTATTAGATGTGGCCTATGTTTATGTAGGAGAGATTGATGATAAGTCAAAGTTCAAATCCCTGGCCATGAGTGACTGAGAGTCTTTGGGGTTGACTGGGAACATTCACATGCAAATTAAAAGAATTAGATTTTAAAAAGTTAAGAATTGACTTTTAGACATCAATGGAAATAGAGAATATTTTTTTGCCTTCCTCCTATTGGGGGTGGTCTATGATTTATAAAGGAATGAATCTTTCTGTTTATGAAACCTGTCCAAAAATAACCTGTAGCATTCAAAATAATCATGAGTGGGTTTTTACAACAATGTGTTTGTTTTTTTTATCACTGAGATCAAGTGACAACTTCCTATTTTTAGCCTTTTCTTTGACAAACCTTTTCAAGATTCCAAATTTTCAAAAGACCCACATTACATAGGGCCATTAATTGTTTGGCTATGAAGGCTTAAATTGCTGGTAGAGTTGGCCCAAGTAATGATTGATATAAAGCAGTTGCTTAAGATATCACGGCTTTCAAAAGCACTTAATTGCTTTTTGATTATATAAAAAATGATGGCATATATAATAAAAGCTTAATTTTTCTATTGGTAATGATCAAACATTGAAAATGGTCTATATTGTATGCCGCGATAAGGAGTGCCTCAAAATCAAATGCCACTTTAAGCATTATAAAGGCTAGCCCTGAAGCTAGTATTGTTGAAATATGACATGGGATGTCATTTCAAATCTCAATAAAAATATAAGAGAAATAAGATGAAAAAAGTGGTTAAAAATAATACTAATAATGTATAATATTTACATTATAGCATTATGATAATGCTTCATTTAAGGAATCTGAAGACCATTATGTCTAATACGAGTAGAATAATAAAATGTAAGAAATATAAGATGATAGGAAAACTAAGCATAAATTAATGATGATAATGCTTTATTTGAGACAGAAGAAAAAACCTAAATACTCTAAACAAAGGTGTTGAAGATTAAGAGATTTTTTCTTCTGTCAAGAATATGTATAAGATCCACTAACTTTTGCAAATCTGATCCAGGTCTTAATTCTAGGAAGATAGAAAGAATAATACTATACTGATTACTGATACAAAAAAAAGTTAGTTTTTAGCAGAATATATTTATTAACTATAATTCCCTACAAAGAAGAAAATCTTAACTTCTGATAAAATTTGATTAAAAAAGATTTCTTTCATTTTGTTACAAGTACAATCTGTAGTATCTGTATTACTCAGAAGTCATTAGAAGTGATGTGATTATAATATCATAAAACACCTTACTCTTCAGTGTTTTTTGATAATCTCAGTGACTATGGTATTAAGAGAAAGGAGTCATTTTTTCAAACTCAAACAGATAAAAATTACTTGAGATCATCAATTTTGCAAGAATATTTGAACAGTTTAGCAATCAGATCTACTGAATTTGAAATTTAAGGAAGCAATAATAAATATGAATCATTTATAATTTACATGACAATGATCAGGAAAAAAATAAGAAATAAAATTATTTCTATTATTTACACGATTCAGATTATTGTATTCATCTTGGATTTCCTGGCCACTGTATTTTCTAGTCTTTTTCAGCTGATGTTTGTTGTAGCCAGTAATCTTCAAGGAATTTCAACACAAACCCTTTATTTAATCTATTGGGTAAACTGTTCTCATTCTACTTTCCATGCCTTTAAAATTCCTTGAAGATTACCGACTATGACAAAAGACACCTAAAAAAAAAAGGTTGGAGAGTACAGTAGCTAAAATCAAGCTAAGGACATTAGTCCAAATTAAGTAGATAATAACAATAGTTGTTTTGAAATTTACATACTAAGAGTTAAAACATTTTGATAAAATAGTTCTGATATATATATGTAACCAAGGCTGCTGCAAATAGCAATTGGCCCCAGGGCTGCTGTCATTTAAGGTCTTTGACGGATCCAGTAGAAGAAACCTGGCAGTGGTCAAAAGGCCAAAATCCCCCAGAAGATCGGGGCTTTTTAGCAATATTAGTAATATTTCTAATTTTGGTGTTACTAAGTCATAACTTGCAAGTTATGACTTGTGAAATTTTCCAAGGAAAAGAGCCACATTTTATAAGCATTGATAAAACTTTCACCAAGACTTGAATGTCTTGAGTATGATACTAAACTCCATTCGGCGGTGAGGCTCCGGCTCTGGAGCTCTGGGGAGTGTGAAGTACTCCTTTATTGACAATACTCTTTTGTCCAAAATGTCCTACAGAGTTAGTAACTGTTGGGAACCTATCTATAGATCAAATAGATCTCTTTGAAAATTATTAGTATTAGATAGGAATACTTGAAACCCTATAACTATGTGCAAACACAGTGGAAAAGTATTTTGAGGGTTACAATTTTAAAAAAAATCATTCGCATTTTTTAAATTGTGCTTTTTTTGTCTAAATTAGATGTAAAATTGTTTCATATGACAAGAAATTATAATCACTCCCTCAAAAAAAACAAAACAAAACAAAACAAAAAATTACTAAGACGAGAAGGTCTAAAGTGCGATGTAATGTATGTTCTGATGTCACGCATACTGAACTAGTAGTTATTTTTTTCGTTTTGATCCGATAGATCCTGAATAAAAATAAATAATAATAATAAAATCATACATTACTAAACGAAGTTTAATAAAATAAATTAATTAATTAAGTTTCGAAATTCATCGAAAAAAAATATAGCGGACGTGGATTGCTGAAAAAAAAAGAAGCTTTTTGAGTCACTCAAAACAAAAGAAAAAGAAAAATTTAATGAAGAGTATTGATTGAAGTAAGAAACTACTTTTAAAATGCTTTTGAGAATATATTGTTGCACACTTCACTTATTCTATTGTAACGAAATGAAACAAATAAATAAAATAACGTCATTTTATTTTTCAAAGATAATTTCAGCAGTCGACCTCATTCTCTTTAATAAATTTCAAAACTTTATTCATTAGAATAAATTACATTTATATATAGAGAAATATGAAGTCTTTATTTGTTATTATTCTAATACTATTATTTGCATTATGACTGACTATTGTTCTCCTCTTAGTTGTTATAATCATAACGTTTCGGCATCTGTACTCTCCGGCCTTCTTCAGTCGCAGCGGCCAAAATGTTGTAATTATAACAACCTAGACGAGATAATATAATGACGTTATAATGTAAATCATAATAAAATTTCATCTTAGAAATTTAAACAGATCACGCTAGTTGTTCAAAACGCAGAAAACTGCCCAGATCATCAGTATCATGTCACCACATTTCACTTGGGACCGATCTATTCAAATAAGTACGTTTTAAAGTGGTTAAATTTAATAACTAGAAGTGTAGAAAATTATTTTTAAAAAGTTCATTTCTTCGTTTCTTTAAATGCAATCTGGGTCTGTTCTGGAAAAGAAAAGTTAATAAAAATATTAACACTAAAATTCCGCACATTCTCGTGTGTTTATGTGTCATAGTAACAGTGTGTACACGTAACGTAAATGTGTTGTATGGATTATTATTTTATGTTATTTGTTTAATGTTGTGTATTAGAGCCACAGAAATCCCTTCCCCTTTAAACAAAACGTATTTTTTCTAATCTGATAAAGAAATTAAACACTCCATATAATTATTTAATGAAACAAGACGATGAAATGCATATATTCCCGTAGTAAACATGCTTTTTTTGTTTTATTTTTACTAAGTTAGCTTGGACTACAATATCTAGTTTTAGTAATTGTATTTCGTAACTAAAGAACATGACAGCCACATAGAGGTTGATATACATGAACTGAAAATAAAAGTCCTTCACTTAAAAACAAAATATAGTCTTATCTACTTTTTTGATAAAAGATATTTTTCTACTTTTACTCTTCTTATTCAATTTAATTCAAATTTTCCTTCTTTTTAGTAGTGCGCTTAGATGCCATTAGGTATATGATTTTATTGACCTACGACATGCAGAGAGGTCAGCATTTTTAACTCTTTTCTGTCGCATAGTTTCGCTCTTTCAAAAAGACCCCTACCCCAACTCGAAACCAGTAATTATTTCCGTTCTTTTTAAGAAGTTCTATTATTTCGTTCTTTTTCTCCGAATTTTTTTTTTTTTTCTACTTTCCTCATTTTCATGACTTTTTAAAAATTTCTCCTTTTACATAATCTTCTTTCACCTTTTCTTTCTCTAATCTTTCTCAGTTAACAAGCATCTATTTTATTTTCTAAATCTATTTCTCTGTCTCTCTCCTTTTCCATTAAAGATTCTTTTTACTATATCTCAAATTCCTTTTTACTCCCTGTTTTGCAATTTATCCAATATTTTTAATTTTCTTTCCTTCTCCCTTTTTTTAATTTCCCTACCGGCCAGGTTTCTCTATTTTTTAATACCTCGTAGTAAAACTCTCATATTTTCAACTCTCGTATTGTCGTCGATTTCAATTCTCTAATTATCTGTTCACTTTTTTCTCTCTCATTCCCTTCAGTAAATCTCACCCTCGCCCAGTATGAGAAGCTTTTAAACTTTTTTTCCCTTCTCTTCTCTCCCTTTCACTCCTCACATTGATTATTTGTATCTTTTTATTTTAATCTACGTAAGAAAAGAAAAGAAAAAAACATCTTTTCTTGTATTGTAACAATTTCTTTAGCCAATTTATTACTAAAATGCTCATTTATGTTTATTTGTCATGTAACTTAACTCAGCAAAAAGGGCACATCATAGCGAGATTTCTATTAGAGCAATTACTGCTCTAACTTCGAAAATAAAGCAAGTTTAGATGTAAATTGCAAGGGAATAATAATTTTGTGGGGTTGGCATTCAGTCTAAATGTTATTTGTAAAACATCCAAATTTTCGATATAACATAAATTATGGGAATGTTAAATTAGAATCTTTCACCTACTAGAAGCAAAGCATCAGTATGACCATGGACTGCTGTTACAACAGGAACACAACAGGTTCAAAAGTTGTCCAGTTAAATTGTTGAATAAATTTCAAAGTTAAAGACCACACGGTACACAAAAGGCCATAAGTGTGCTATATCCGGTTTTTTCGGATTGAACACACAAAACTAAACTATCTCCTAATTGTCTTGTCTGCGAGCTTACACGTACAGATAGATATGAACATAGACGTACAGAGTGGAAGTTATGAAATAGCGGATTAATTATTTAGGTTCACCTTGGAGCAATGGTTAGCTTGTCTCAGTCCAATGCAACTTTAGTGAGTTTGATTCTTACTAAGTGTCTCACAGTTATGACAATTAATCGAAAATTATCGATGAAAGGAATTTAGAAAAAGAAGCGGTCCGCTCATGTGTTTGTTTACCATTATTTATTGTTTGTTTAAGATTAGCTCATTCACATCTTTAGAGTGGTTTTAAAATTCGACCGTAAAATTAAAATAAATATATAAATGAATAAAATAAAAACACCAGGTGTCATTTGAACATTGGTAACAAATTCCGTGAGAGTAGCAAAGATACGCCTTTTCTGTCTTCTTCTTCTTCTTCTTCTTTAATCCTCCCCTTCTTTTTGTTTCTTGCTCCCCTTCATGTAAAAATAAAATCTCTTAAAATAAAGCTTATATATTTTTTTTACCTGGAGGAGACTTCATTGATTTCTGAAGAAAGCCCAATTTTTTTTCTGAATATTTCTCTCTCTTCTTTCAATATTTCCTGTAGTGTAATAATTTTACATTAAGTCTATGTTTTTTCCTTTTCTTTTGTCCCCTTTTTTTTCTTCCCGATAAAATCTAGTTGTAAGTTTTCAAGTATTTCCCTACCCCAAAACCGAAAACCAAGATTTGAGTTTTCCTTATTTTTTCACACTCTTGAAATAAATATTATCTCCGTATCACAATAACCTTTCTTTTCATATTAAAGTGATAATTTGCCTGTTCTTTTCTATATTGTTCGATTCATTTCAAAGATGCAATCTCTCTCGTTTCCTGTTAGTTTTTTTCTTTTCTTTATTAAATAAATCCCTGCGATTACCAATTCATATTGGTCATCGTTTTCACACCCTCCTTTAATTACAACATGAACCTACTTTTTAAAATTTCACTTTTTAATTTCTCTCTTTCTCATCCCTCTCTCTCAAATAGATGTTACCTCTCAAAGTACTCGCGGTAAATTCACTTTTACTTACTCCCTATATACACACACTCTGTCTCTCTCTCTCACACACTTTTGTGACCTCTCTTTGAAAGTCTTTAAACGTCTGTCTACTGCTTCTGAATCAAACGCACTCTCTTCAAACACAGTTTTTCTTTTCTTTTTCGCTCTCTCCATAATTTTAGTCTCTTCTGCATCTCTGTGTCTCCCCTCTTTCTCCTCTTATATTATCAATCTTGCACCACACTAAGTTTATTGATTACCTTCTTCCTCTCTTCCGTCTGTTTCTCTTTTCTTTCACATTCCCTCTGATTACTATTAAGCAACCTCTTTTACCGCTCTCTATTCACATAATCTTCTCCCCTTCCTCTCTACTTGAGTTTGCACTTGCGACTATTGCTACAACAACCGATGCTGGCTAGGTGAGTTAAAAAAGCTTTTATAGACCGATTACTTTTTTTTTCTCGGTACACTTAGTGAAGCCATTTACTCTTACAACTTGAGTTATATGTAGAGGTTATCTCCAAGCTAATTTTTAAAAAAATATTTATATTTATTTAACTTTTTTTTGTATATTTTCAATTTATTTTTTCTTTAGTTAACACAACGGACACTTACCACATTTATGGCCTGTGTAAACTTCATAACACGCACACACTCAGTCATATTTTTAGTTTTACGGACGACAACAAACATATGTACCACCTACAAACCTGCTTGTTATGTTTAAAGCAAGCGATCACCCCGCTATCATTTTTGTTGTTTATTTTTTATTTCTACGTTTGTTGATTGCTCTAAACTGTCATAGTCGCTGACCCATTTTAGGGGGTTGTATTGTACATCGATAGCCAGTAAAATAATATTTAAAAAAGTAATTTAAAAAGAAAACCACTGTGTAAAACCAAATATACAAACAAAAACATTGGATTTTTTTAATGAATAAATAGATTTTTTATTCCTCGGGACAGGACGAGTATAACTTAATAAAAAAAGTGTATATTTTAGAAAGAAGTGTATTAGAGAGAAAATTTCCGAAATGCCATTAATCCTTGGAACACAGAAATATGTGATGCATTGATGATGATGATGATGATGATGGTGATAATGTAGCAATGTGGTTCTTTTTTTCTTGGAATTCTTTATAAGATTTTGTTTAATTAGAGGAAACGACTGGAAGGCTTACTTGACAATGACATGCTTCAAGTTTCGGCATATAAACCACCCGATTTATTATTAATATTGCAGATTGCAGAGTATACACAAACACAAATATCTCGTGAAAACATTCAAAAGATAATACATACTTTTTTTTTTCTTTTTACCGCAACGACAGTGTTGGCTATATCTAAAGATTGAAGTTAAATAATTATAATTTTTTTCTTTATAATTTTTATTTGATTATTACTATTGTGTTTGTGTAAAATAGCTAAACTTAATTAATTTTCATTTTATCTGGTAAAAGTAATTCAATGATTTTGTTTCCTTTTCTTGAGGGAAAATATTTAGTAACGGCAACTTTCAAATTAATTATTTTTTGAAGTTTTGAAAACTTATTTTAATCGCCTAGAATTATAATCAAGCATAAACAAACTAGTTTATATATCTTCTGCTGCCGGGTAGATGAGAAAACAATATTAGCTTGGTTGCAGAAGGCCCTTCTACCAGGCAATTTTATTGCTCGGTGCCTGAGGCGTCCCAAAATGGGGAATGCCGACAGGACCAAGTATTTTTTGCAATTGCCACGCATGAGTTTGAATTCATGCGTGGCTTTCCATTATAAAATGCTCCATGTCAAATCTGACTTGGTGGAAAGTCGGATAAATATCTTACACACACACACACACACACACACACTCTTACTCTCTCTCTCCCCTCCCCCTCTCTCTCTCTTCTGAGTTTCGAAGAAAAAGTTTTGAAATGATATTTGGTTACAGTTAGGAATTCCTTTTGATTTTTTAAAATTGATGTGCGTGTACTGTGCCATGAGCTCACACGCATTCATTGAGGCATTAATTGATTTTAAATACATGAATTTTTTAATGTTTATGGATTAATAGCTAAAATATTAGATTTTTTAAAAAATTCTTGTACTTGGTTACATTTTTCTTTTAAATGTAAAGTGAATATAGCATAAATAAGTTTGAATAATATATATATATATATATTGAATTTAAATCTTTTTACACGGTGAAATTATTCCTGTCGCTTTAAAAATTCTTTTTGAACATTGCAAGGAAAAAATGATGTAGTGACCCCCCCCAGCCCATAAAAAAGACGAAAACAGTATTCAACGTGAAAAAGGGGGAAAACAACACATTTGAAAATAATGACATTGAAGTTGAATAAAGTGAAAAAGAAGACGAACCTAAAAAACAATTTTTAGAAAAATAAATGAATAAAATTTAAATTGAATGTACATTGATTACATTCGTACGAAACAAGTGTGATTTTCCTGTTGTTTTTCTTTTTCGGCTTACCTAATGTTAATAACATTGTACTATAATTTTGAAAAAATACTTTATCAATATTAGAAAGTTATTTTAGGTGACTTTTCTCTCCTTTCACCTTTACATGTGATGGCATGCATTCTGTTTGCTATATAAGTGACGTCACTTGACCAACACGTGACCCTATTATAAATCGAGTAATGTTGGCTTTTTTCCCCATTGCTTTATCAGTAAGATCTCCCAGGATTCTGCACACCTGTTGTTACTTGTGATATAACCTTCCTTTAACTTTACTTCTCTTTTGGACAATATTATATCTTTTAGTGGAGTAAACTTATATCAAATGATATACATCAACTTTTATCTAAAACAGCAAAAATGTCACATTAACGAGATTTTTTATTAAATGGTCGGTTAGTTGGTTGTGTTTTACGGCATATCAACCCTTGTTATTTAATGTTGAAAACTGTATGTGGCAGCTGGAAGGACGTTTTAATCAAGTGTCAGCTCATAGATATACATATTTGCAAACACATACACACATGCTATGCAAATATGATTATACAGCACACATATAAAATAAATATAAGTGGCAGTCAACAGTAGTTAGTCAGTCATCAAGTAGGTATTGTTATGTATGTACCACCAATGATCCAGTCCGACCACCATCAACACTACCGTCCTTAGCCAACCCAACATGGCACCGCTGATTGGAGTTGAAACTATGAAAGATCTCACACTACTGCCAATAACTATGGAAGCTCCACCATACTTGCAATTGATACAGCAACTAATAGAACTGTAAAAGGAGAACATCGAACTATGGAATGAAGGGATTTACAACTAGTCTTGCAGGAACAACTATCTAAGGAAGCTAGAAAAGCCTACAACAACACTTGATTCCTCCGATGGTGATTGGGCCCTATTCATGGACACATGGGGCTGGTACAAGGAGATGTGCCTGCAAACAGACCTAGCCATAATCAGAAAGAGCTTAGAATGGCATGCACCCCCATAACTAAACAGGCTACTGTTTGACTTGCTGGGAGTCAAAATGCTGAACTCTGCTACAGAAGAGCAATTGTTATAGCACATAAACCTTGTTGTGGTCAAGAGGCTCCACATAGAGGTCCATTGACAGAATTTTCACTCAATGAGACAGAAGGAGGAGGAGTTGATTATGCATTTTTTTTGTTAGGCTATGAACTCTAGCAAAATTTTGAAAATTCACCATCTTTTGCTCCAGTGAACCAGTCTGTGGTCAGTGGATAGACTACTCCAGTGACATGGTAGCTGGACAAATGGTGACAGGACTCGCCAACATGGACCATCAAAGCAAAATTTTGGCAGAAGCTGCAACATGGAAAGGGTGTGTCAGAAAGGAGGACCTGTCAATAGGTCAGCGGCAAGCATGATGTTGAGAAGTTCAGTATCCTCACAACCAGAAGGTACACAGAGGGTCCCAGAATAAGGACTGGTTGATCTGGGAAAATGAACCAGAGTGGTAAAGCCAACATCAGGGCCACCCTTGCCGTACCAATGTCTCCTACATCTGGAAGAGAACACCTGAGTTCTACTAGCAGCACTCTGATATCATTTAACGAAATGACTGACTATGAATGGCTTGTGAGGTAGGAGACCAACTTGTGGGAACTTGAGTTGGCTTGCTCACAAAAAGCGCAGATGAAAAAGACGATGTGTTGGTGGTCAGACAGCCAAGTAGCGTGAAAAATGGAGCAAAGTACACAACGAGTGTAATAAAATGGATGTGTTCATCAAGGAAGCTACAGAACACAGACATAAAAAGCAGAAGCCGCTCAATCAGATGGAAACACTAAAGCAGAGGATTGGTGAACTTGATGGCTAGTTGAGGCTCTCAAAGGAAAACTTTGACACTTATGAAGTAGACAACATAGAAGACATTCCACCCAATGTTGTTGGCAATGCAGTAAACAATAATTTTGAAGAAATTGAATAAGGTGCAGAACAAGAACTTAGGATGGTAGCAGTAGCAGCTGATGGTGGTAGCAATTCTGTTGAGAACCATTATAGTAACCTTGAACTCACGGGCCAGAACATTGCCAAAAGCTGGTGCGAGGGATAATATGGATTCAAACGTCACAAAACTTGAAGAGAACCTTTCATTAGTGAGTTTGAAGTTAGAAAAATCTCTCAAAAGCCTCCAAATACAACGTGATGAAACAAATAAATTAACCAAACAAGTTGACCAATTACAAGAAGAATTGTCTCAAATATGAAGAAATAAAACAATCAAAAGTGGATCTAATAGCAGAACTTTACTTTAAAAGCAGAACACAAATAGGTATCTTGATTTTTGTTGAAACCAGGAAAGAAAAAAAAACAAATAAATAAATATAATGGATGAATAAATAAAATAACATTAAAGAAAGTCCCCACAGATACAAGGAACGCCTCTGTGCATGACCACAACCTGAATGTCTTGTGGTCTCATGAGGGGAAGGGGGCAGGTGTGATAGCTGGAAGAACGTTATTTGGGGACATTTCAGTGAAGTGAAACTGCTGGCTCATAGATATGCATATTTGCACACACATATACACATGTGCTATGCAAATATGATCATACAGCATAATATAGAGAAAATATAAGCAGCAGTCAACAGCTGAATAGTCATCAAATAGGTACCGTTATGTACATACCACCAACGCTTCAGTCCAATCACAACCAACACAACAATCTGTTTGTACATATACATGAAATATATATGATTTGTAAGTGAATAGTTTATAGTTAACAAATTTTAAATGAGCCAGACCTCATTTGTTTGCACACAGTTAAACGGATTCAAGTATTGCTATGCAATACTAATAATTCAAATGAACATCATTTGTTTGCTGTTGAATGATTTCAAATAAATAAAATAATTAGATATTTTCATTTGACCCTAACATGTACTACCACTCCGGGTCAGAGTTAACTTGAGCAATGAAGGAGTATTCCACATTCCTCAAAGCACCACCATCAAATGGATTAGTGTCATATCCTGGACACTTGTTGCAGGTGGGGGTCTTACCTCTCTACAGAAATGCAGTTGGCATATTCCACAACCTCAGCTGATTGGGCTGGTTTTTATTTGAGTAATATATATATATATATATATATATATATATATATATATATATTTGAGTAATATATGTACTAAGACAAGATAGGAGGCACTCATTTTGTAATAGTTACCATTGTACAAAATGGACATGGTAACTTGTTCAAAATTCAAGACAAGGCTGTATGCATTTCACATAGTGCTTGGGAAAGGTATGAATCCAAACATTCTCCCTTCAGTTATGGGTAAATAGTAGAGCTTGGTATGGCAATTGGTCTAGGAGAAGGAAATCTCTGACTGCAAACCTGTTAAACTCTGCTGAAAATTGACCTACTTGCATCCTACTTGTGTGGAGGGGTTGTTAAATATATATAATGCAGTTTCCAGCCATTTTTTCTATTTTTTTTTTTTTTTAACTAAATGATAATGCTGAACGTTATTTTTAATCATTCAAATTCTCAGTATAATTCTCATCATGAATTGCTTTTTTCATTGGAACCTATCAAATTCATGGGTCATCTAGTATCAATTAAATTCTTTTTTTTTTCATTTTGCTTCACCAACCCATTTATGTATTATTTGTTAACAATTCTCTCTATTATGTAATTTTTTTATTTTGTGTCACTTGTCCAATTTCATTACAACTTAAACTTTGTTAAAACTCCCATTATCCATTGATTATTAGTAAAGATTTTATCTTGGGATTTAGAGTCATTATTGTTAAGCCCACTTTTTACCACCTGTTAAGACGTTTCTTTTGACTTGATGCACTGACTCACCCTTGGGAAGTCGCCAATATTGTCTAACTTGGGTTGAGAACTTTTATGCTTTAAGGCCAAACCAAAGAAACTTATTGTATGTTTACAACAAAACTTAAACTTTAAACTTTTAAAAGGTATAATTTTGTCCAAATTTAATTAATATATACTACTTAAAAGAAATGTAAAACTTTACTTCTAAAGATATTTCACAATTTATTTTTTGAGAATACATTGAAACATCAGGTATTACAATAGAGATATGTAATTTAGATTTGTTTTATCACAAAGTCACTGAAGGTTGCACTTGGTAATTTAAAAGGAGGCTGCTGATTCTCTTCCCTTCGTTTAATCCAATATTCACAGAAAAAACAAAAAGCAAATACCTTATTGCCTTTAAATAGCAATGACTACTCTCTTGTCAAAAATTAGTTTACCATTGATAAAATTAATTCACTATGAATGGGTTAATCAATTTTCATAAAATTTGTCATTAAAAAGAAGAATGAATTACTCAAGGTATTAGCAAAAGCTGGAGAAAGACTAATGAGACTTGCTGGATACTTCATATGGCATGTTGTTATTTACTAAACTTAGCTTAGTTGTGGTCAAAGGAAGGCACCAGATCACTTCCATATTTTTGTATCAGATTTTACTTCAATTTCTATTCTTAAAGAGAAAAAAATTTAAAAAATCAGTTAAGGTGTTGTCAGTTTTTTGTTAACTGTGATTATACCTTCCTTAAAAATAACTGATATTATTTATATCATATTTAGAAATTCCTTTTCTGACACACATAAACATCTGAAAAAGTAACATTTTTGAGAATTAATTAATTATGTATAAATATTTTGAACTTCTTTTAATATAAATAGTGAACTTGAAACTTTTTCTTCAGTTGAATTTCTTTTTCTTTTAATATTTTGCTTGATCCATTCTATAGTCTTAAGTTTGGTTTATTTATTTATTTGACAACATATCAACTCCTTATGAGTTAATTAATGCCAAAATTTGTTTCATTTGTAAATGTTATATTATAATCATTTTCGATATTTCACTGCATTTTTAGAAATGTTTCATAAATTTTTTGAAGAATATGAATTTTACTTGTTCGTTTTAAATGTTTAAAAAAGAATGCAACTGATGTTACATGTGTTTCCATTGGATATTCCAGTAGTTCCATTATGCATAAACCATACTGTTAACTGTACAGAAAATTTGTATATTCACTTCACCATACCCAAACAGTGGAATGCATGTGAAAACAAATCTCAGGAAATTATAAGCCATGTTGGGTGTGTATTTATTGATGTTACCATTACAGATGAATTTAAAAAGTGACAGTTACATGTTTGCACACATGGTGATAGCCTTTGAAAATATGTAATTGCACATTTCTAAATGATAACACCTCAAATTGTTTATCTGGATTGGGATTAACTTGTCTTGAAAAAAAATTAATATGATCTTTTAATATTGGAAAAAAATCCAAAAAAACAAAGGAAGACAAGAAAATTTTATAATGGATTGAAAGATGATAAAAGCATTGTCAGAATTTTTATGATAAGTTTTTGAGAAAAGTTTTGAAAAAATTACCACATACATTTTTATTCACACTACAACACCAGATATAAAACAGGAATTATTATAGGTTTTTACATTTGGGCCTACATATTTGCTTCCCTAAAGATCTAGATGATGAATTTAATCACATAAAAATTTCTTTCTAAACCTTCTTTACCCTAAATCTTTTATACAATTTGCAAAATCTAAAGGCCTCAATCAAAATCTACAAAAGAAAATGATCTCAAACCTCCATCAATATACCTAATATAATAAAACTTCCCCATAAACACATTATTTTACCTAGTAATTCTTCCACTAACTTTTTAGAAAATAATTTAAATAACCTTGGTATTAAAACTGACACTTTATCTTTTAAAACTATTCATGACTTACTTAAGATAAAATCTTGTCAACATATTAAATCTAATGCTGGCATCTATTCTATTCTTTGTAAAGACTTGTAAAATGAAATATATAGGTGAGACTTCCAGAAACCTTAAAAAACTGTCTATAAAATGAAATATTATGCTTGTGCTCATTAGGCAATTTTAATAACACACTATTCCTACACAAATCACAACTTTAATTTTAATGCAGCTATGATGTTAGCTCATATCCATAACAAAAGATAGAGACAAATTTTTGAAGCCAGTGCAATTTTGCTTTTACCCTCCGTTAACATACAACCTTGATTTTTCAATCTATCCTCTTTTAAATTAGTTCTAATTAACTTAAACATATCAAATTTCAATTATCTTTCCTTCCATATTTACACTTCCTTGTGCCCCATGAATTAAATTTATTCCAAATTCTATCCTCTTACATATCCTCATGATCACTATGTTTATATACATAGAATCAAACAGCAGGGGGCTTTCAGTATACCCCACTTTCTTAGGTGAAAACTTTGCTTAAGTATCTTTCCATCAAATTTACACTTTCTTTACACCATGAATTAAATTTATTCCAATTCTATTCTATTCTTTATCCGCATGATTACTACATTTATATTACATATAATCGTACTACTTAATAAATAATAAATTGATGTAACATTATACATACAGTTGATATTAATAAGATTTATATCCAATTTAATTACATATGGTCTGTTGGTTTTGCTTTCTTTTCTTTTCTTTTCTTCCACTTTTCTAAAAAAATTCTGACAATGCTTTTATCATCTTTCAATCCATTGTATCTCTTAGAAATTCAACACGTTTTAAATATCATTACCTGTGCCAATCACATAATAGTTAAAAAAAACCCAAAAAACGCTGATTGAACAGTCATGAGTCTTTCTTTGTATATACTTTCTCTTCTACCCTCATCTTGATAAAAACATCCATCATTGTTCAAATAACATTTTTCACCATCTTAAAGTCCAGAGGAAAGTTTATTAAAACTGAAATGTTTTGACTTTTCATCATAATAAATTCATCACATTTGGAATACTTTGTTTTTTCTATTTTCTTCATACTGTTGGATTTATTTCCATAATTGACTTCCATATATATATATATATATATATATATATATATATATTTTTTTTGTTGTTGTAGGTCCAAAGAGAGAATAAAAATATTTTAAAATAAGTAGGTCCACAATGAGATTTGTATTTTTTGAATTTATTTATTCATTTATTTTGTTCTTACATACGTGTATGTTTCCAGCTTGTTGCTTTCGTCATTTGCAAACATGAGTGAGTTCAAGTCTCATTGAGTACCCCATTAACAAGGCCTTGTGCTATATATGTTCTCTGATGAAAGCAACAAGCTGGAAAAATACACATATGTAAGAACAAAATAAATTAATTAAAAAAATGCAAATCTCTTTGTGGACCTACTTATTTAAAAATATATATATATACTCTGAACCATATTTCCTTAAAAATCACAAACATAGTTCTTTTTAACAATTTTTTTATTGATTTTTTTTCTAGTCATCTTACGAGATTTCTTAACTTTGGTTCAATTTGATACAAAAGTTATTTGAAATTTTCTTCCTGAGCACTTACCAACACCATTGGTCATTTTCAAGTATATAATCTATATGTGATTTTTCCTTTTCATCATCATCATCATCATATCGCGCTGGTAGCACGGATATCTCTGACCCTCTCTCGCCACTCCTCCCTATCGTTCATCGCCCTAGGTAGGTCTTCAGGACAACATCCTGTATCCTCACATAGCTGCTGAATGTACGTTCGAGCTGGTCGTCCTGCTTTTGCGCGGCCATGTGTGGGGATCCATAAGAGTACATCTCTTATGAGTTCATCTCTGCTTCTCCAGCAGTGTCCTGCATGTCTGGTTTGTCTAACTTGAATAGTTTTCGTGATAGGGGGCAGGTGGCCGTACAGTTGGTGTCTTGTGGGGTGTTGCTGCCAGGACTTGTTCAGGATTGCACGCAGCATTCTTGTGTAATTGCCATCTAGCTTCTTCTCCAGTCGTTTTGTTAGCGTCCATGTAGTGCATTCATATAGCAGTATCGATGTGACCGCTGCCTGGAAGAAACTGCGTTTCATTTTTCCTTTTAAAATCCAGTAAACCTTTGTTTTTAATATCTGAGATGCTGTTTATCCAGAGTTTGGGGAAATTTAGAATAGTTATAGTTTTAGTTGTCTAAAAGACGAAGGTTGTTGATTTTTATCATTAAGGGTTTTTGGACTATCGTTATTTATTGTTATTTCCACAATGTTTCGGCCAATATGTCCTCTGGCCTTCTTCAGGTGTTTGTCGAACTCTGGAACCTTCACGGAACTTCGAACTACATCACGGTCGCCTGTTCTGATTCCGTTAGCCATAACCAGGTACAAGTGTTAAGTATTCCTGTATTGTTACTCACCTGCAGTCAGGATTGAACCTGCAACCTCCAGTTGATTGTCTCTTTAGAAGCTTAGGGAACCAATGCCTATAACTGTTACGCTATGTGTCCTGCTGGACAATTCAGAGTGAATTTTTGGGACTTATAAACTTAATGTTCTTACTTGACTATACATATATATATAAACAAATTTTTAGTACAGCAATATTGTATAACTATGTGAATCAGGGAAATCATTTTATAAAGTCAATTTAAAATAATAAAACTAAACTAAAGGACCCTTTTGTCCAGCACTTTTTCAATTATCACAACTGGAATTGATTAAAATAAGTAAAATATATTAATGAGTAAGGTAATATTTAAAAATCCCCAAAAGACCTCAATTCTCCAGATTCCCACTAGACTCCCCAGACAAAGAGTATAAAATTGTCTTCTCTATCAGCACAAGTTAAGGCAAAATAGCATAATATATATGCCCTCTAAAATGGTCTGATGTTTCTTGCACTTAGCCTTCTACAAGACAGAGAAACGATCATCAGAGTAGTTTGTCTGACATATGTAGTGATCACACAAGTGATTGCCAATAGCCAATGCTGGTGCTTGTGAAGATCTGGATGTAATATCTTGGGACTATCTAAGTAATTCTTTTGAGATATGCTGCTTAACTTAGTCTTACCTATATATATATATATATATATATATACACACACACACACAGTATGATGAGTAAATTGTCACTATTTTAGATTATTAATTTTGTGCATGCACTTCATTTGTTTCAGGTTTTGTCTATTATGAAACAAACTAGAGTCAGTTGGGTACTGTCTGCGAGGAAAACAGCACCATGACGCAATTCACTCCGCCAAAAATTTGCAGTACTGCATGATATTGATCACAGAGGCCCCAATAGAGGCGATGAAAACCAAACACCCAGTCCACATGATGGTGTTTAGAGTAATTACTAGCGTTGGTGAACTTATGCCTCCATTCATCTTTGCACATGGCCTTAGACTCAACTTGGAGGCCGACATTAAGTGCCTGGAAGATGTAGTGCTCTCCTGAATCAAGAAGGTGGCTGCTGGAAGACCCTGTGTCTGGCAACAGGACACTGCACCATGCCACACAAATAGGAGAACCTAGTTTGAATGTGAGAAAATTTCTGTGAGTGCATCACCCCTAACATCTGGCCACCTCACTCCCCAGATTACAATCCCTTGATTATTAAACGTGGAGTGCGGTTGAGTGAGAGACCAACAAAACTCTGTGCGACACCAAAGATGAATTGAAGGCAAGGATAATGGCAGCATTTACAAATTTAAACAAGGAAACGACAGTTTACTCATCACAACCTGTGTGCACAACACACACACACACACACACACACACACACACACACACACACACACACACATATTTGAAAACTTTAGACAAAGAATGTCTTACTAATTTTTTTAAAAATTTCTTTTGTTTCCTTACAAGGCTAAGTGTGGCTGGTTCAAGAGGGTGTAAAAATAAATTCTCTTCAGTTCTAGTGCTTTCAACCATTTTCTGATCATTATCTAGAATGTGACATACAGATGTTTATCATCATAAGAAAACTAACATGTTGGATTATTTTCATATGAGCATTTTTTTAGACACTTTTGGATTAAAAAATTTTCCACCAATAATCTGAAACAGGCTGAATTGTCTCTTATATGTCTCATTATTGAGAAAGTTGAAAGTGCTTGAAATTTAAAAAAAAAATCAATTTTTACATTCTAACTACCTATATGTTCACTTGAAAGAAAAAAAGAGGCATTTAATGAAATGCTAATAAGGCACTCCATGTCTGTTATCTCGTGTGTGTGTGTGTGTGTGTATATATATATATAGAGAGAGAGAGTAGTAGCAGTTCAGTTTAAGGATCCCAAGAGGAAATTAGGTGATATCAGTCAAATGTCCTTTCATCAGACTAAGCCAGGAGTTACTTTGTTTTTGTATTCTACAAGCATGTTTTCATTTTTTATTCCTTTTTTTTTTCAAATTAACGTTATCCAAGCTGTAATATTACAATATTTATATAAAACAAAAATTGCTGCCCAGATTCTTTCTTTATATACTAGCAAAATACTAGACTAAAAGGGTTTTATGAACACCAGTGAGATAGAAAGGGGGAAGAGAGGAGTAAGTGAAGAATTAAAAATGTGATCTTATGTGTAGTTGATAGATTTTACCTATCAGTTCAAATAAAAAATATTCTTTTATTTTATGAAATGTTTTTTCTCTTTTATTCTTTAGTTTACATTGAAAATGATATATAAAAACATGTAATCCTATACTGTTGATAGGTTTTAAACATTTTCATGATTTTTTTTGTCTCCAATAAATTTGTAATTTTTACAATTATTACACTTACTGAACAAATTTTTTAGTTAATAAGTTTTGAAAAAGCAGCATTGTTTTACTTCAAATTTTTATTTACCCTTTAAAAATTTAACAAAAAAAAAAAAAAGGAATCTAAGAATTCACCTATTTTAATATATTATTTTAAGAAATGTAACCCTAAACTTGTGCATGATTTGAAACATCATTATAAATTTATTTTTCTAAAGATTTTTTAAAAAATATGACAAATTTATTTCAATTTTTATTTGTCTGTTGAGTTACTGTGATAAAAATGTATTCGTTTAATCTATTTGCTTTTTTTAGCCTGTAAAACTGTAACAATAAAAAAAAGTTAAGAAGGAAAAATGTGTCCTTAGGTGGAAAATTTTAGATATCAATTCAAATGAAAAGTATTCGTTTAATCTATTAATATTATAAGAAAAGTTTTTCAGTTACACTGATAAAAAATTAATATTTTGTTTTAAGAAATATGAAAAATATTTGTTTAAAAAGTCAGTTTTTGAGTTATGGAGGAAAAATGCTTTTGTTAAATTTTTGTCTATTTTACCCCTAAAAATGTAAGGTTGGTACAATAAAAAGAAGCTAAGAAATGAAAATGTCTCCTTACAATAAAAAGAAGCAAAGAATTAAGAATGTAAAGTATCTTGTACTACAATTTCTTTTTGCTCGTTTACATTTAAAATAGCATTTTTAAAAGGACAACCCTTGGTCTGAACCATTTTCATGACTTTTTTAGTTCCCCAAAAAATTAAGAATTTGTTTTTACAATTAGTACTAAATTACAAAAAGATAATTTAAAAAACTCCTTAAATTCAAATTTCGTCTATGGAATCTGTGTGATTTTTAAACATAGCTGTTCTTAAGAAGAACTGATGAGTTCCGTTTTCTTTTTCTTCTTACTTATAAAGAACTGTAAAGAGTTATACAAAGTGATTAATTTTAGTTATTGAATTATATCATTTAATCAGTAAAAATCAAGAAATAAAAATTGTTCTTTTGCTTATCATAACCATTAAAGTGTATGCATGATTTTAATGTTATCTTTTTTTTAAATCATAAGTCAACACATACATATAAAAAAAAAAGTGAACCCTTTACATACAAATAGATATAAATGTATGTATAATGTATCTACCCAAACTCTCTGCCATGGTCAATTTTTAAACACAGTACACCTGGTTTGAATTCAGAGTTTTCCTTCTTAGACCATTTGTTATACTAAGCTAAAGAAAGCAGTCTGCCCTACTATTTAGCTTGGTAGGGGAAAATAGTTTCATGCCCCTTTCCCAAGGGCTTTAGTATGAAGTGAAACACAAGAACATCATGGATTTGAACTCAGGTTGTTGAGTCCATCTCGACTCAACAATTTGAGTTCAAATCCATGATGTGCTTGTTGTGTTTCACTTCATATGACAATAACCATAACGCTATGCACACTTCCATTATATATACAGTGTATCACAAAAGTGAGGACAACCCCTCATATTTCTGCAGATATTTAAGTATATCTCTTCATGGGACAACTCTGGCAAAATGACACTTTGACACAATGTAAAGTAGTCTGTGTGCAGCTTATATAACAGAGTTAATTTATTTCCCCCGCCAAATAACTCAAAATATAGCCATTAAAAGCTAAACCCCTGCCAACAAAAGTGAGTACACCCCTTAGGGAAAGTTGTCAATATTAATATACACCATGTCAACTGTCAA
The DNA here is from genome assembly GCA_963585895.1 of Sepioteuthis lessoniana. NCBI lineage: Eukaryota > Metazoa > Mollusca > Cephalopoda > Myopsida > Loliginidae > Sepioteuthis > Sepioteuthis lessoniana. The sequence continues at coordinate 168,188 of CAUZXS010005875.1, forward strand.
TACTTTGTGTGGCCACCATCATTATCTAGAACTGCCTTTACTCCCCTGGGCATGGAGTTTACCAGAGCTTCACAGGTAGCCACTGGAATGCTTTTCCACTCCTCCATGATGACGTCTTGGAACTGGCGGATATTTGAGACTTTGCGTACCTCCACCTTCCGCTTGAGGATCCCCCAAAGATGTTCTATTGGGTTCAAGTCTGGAGACATGCTTGGCCAGTCCATCATCTTTACCCTCAGCCTCTTCAGTAAAGCAGTAGTCATCTTGGAGGTGTGTTTGGGGTCATTGACATGCTGGAACACTGCCCTGCAACCCAGTTTCTGGAGGGAGGGGATTATGCTCTGCTGCAGTATTTTACAGTACATGTTGGAGTTCATGTTTCCCTCAATGAAATGTAACTCTCCAACACCTGTAGCACACATGCAGCCCCAGACCATGACATTCCCACCACCATGCTTGACTGTAGGCATGACACACTTATCTTTGTACTCCTCACCTGGTCGCCGCCACATCTGCTTGAAGCCATCGAGACCAAACAAATTAATCTTCATCTCATCAGACCATAAGACATGGTTCCAATAATCCATGTGCTTTGTTGACCTGTCTTCAGCAAACTGTTTGCAGGCTTCCTTGTGTATCGTCTTCAGAAGAGGCTTCCTCCTGGGGTGACAGCCATGCACACCAATTTGACATAGAGTGCGACGTATGGTCTGAGCACTCACAGGCTGACCCCCCACCTCTTCAATCTCTGCAGCAATGCTGACAGCACTCCGGTGCATTCTTTTAAAGAAAGCATTTGGATGTGATGCTCAGCACGTGCGCTCAGCTTCTTTGGACGACCTACCCGAGGCCTGTTCTAAGTGGACCCCGCTCTTTTAAAATGCTGGATGATCTTAGCCACTGTGCTGCAGCTCAGTTTCAGGGTGTTGGCAATCTTTTTGTAGCCTTGGCCATCTTCATGTAGCACAACACTACGTCTTTTAAGATCCTCAGAGATTACTTTGCCATGTGGTGCCATGTTGGAACTTTCAGTGACCAGTATGAGAGAGTGTGAGAGCTGCACTACAAATTTGAACACACCTGGTCCCTATGCACACATGGTTCCTAATAACACTAATGAGTCACATGACATTTTGGAGGGAAAATAACAAGCAGTACTCAATTTGGACATTTAGGGGTGTAGTTTCTTAGGGGTGTACTCACTTTTGTTGGCAGGGGTTTAGCTTTTAATGGTTATATTTTGAGTTATTTTAAAGGGAAAATAAATTAAGTCTGTTATATAAGCTGCACACAGACTATTTTTCATTGTGTCAAAGTGTCATTTTATCAGTGATGTCCCATGAAGAGATATACTTAAATATCTGCAGAAAATTGCCTCTGTATATTCAAAGAAAACTTACTGTCACACATTTACATTCATGCATGCATACATATATTGTCTATACTTAATGGCAAAATAGAATCTCCTTTATCTCTCTTACCTAACCATTAGTTCTTGAACTTTACAAGTATGGATATATGGATGTATGGACTTGAAATGTTCATTGTAAAGAAAAGTGAAGCATCATCAGTTAACAGGTCAATCAGTCAAGAGAAGGGCAACAGGCAAATGAAGAAGAGAAACCTGTAATTTGCCCACTTTCAAGTGTAAATTACTTTTACTCAGTGTTTGGGCGTCATCCAGTTAAGGTAAAAAAAAAAGAAGAGTTTTGTTTATCCAGAGCCCCTTTTACTTTTGTCCTCTGATGCTGTCCTGTTCTGAATACATGTTTTTCAGTGACCTATTTCTGTAAGGTGCTTGTAATGCCTTGACTTTCTTGCAAGTTAACATGGTGAGGAAAAAATCTTACAAAAAAAGTTATCTAAGAGATTAAATTCATTTTTATTTATTTTCGTTTTTGTTGAATGAAGTATTTTCAATTATATTTATGAACATAAGTTATAGGAATATTTATTTTTTGATTGTTCTCACCTAGGAGAAAAATACTTGGAAAAATCTCTTTTTTTTTGAAAGTTTTAAGTCTTTAAAAGAACAGATACACTATAAGAGAAATGTCAAATTATATATAGTATTTTCTTTGATTTTTTAAAATTTTTAACTAAAAGTTTTCATTTTATCACAAGTCATTTATTCAATCTTCTCCCTTCTCTGCAGAACTTTATGCTCTTTCACTCTTTAATTTCTTTTTTTTTTTTTCAACTTATTCTCTCTTCCTTTTCCTTTTCCCATTATTTATTCAAAAGATTTAAAAGTATACTAATACTACTTTGTTCTGGAAAAATGCTACCATTTTGAACCTGTAAAAAAGCAAGTGAATGAGTAATGGATGAATTATAGGTGCAATAACAATAGTTCTCGTATCTTCCCTCAGTCAAAAAAGAGATGTGAGTTTGAGTCTTACTGAGAGTTTATTTTTTAATTATTGTTTCCAATGTGCACTGTTTCTCACTGTCATAGAAATTATAACTTGAGTGAATTGTGATAAAAAAGCAATTTAAAAATTTTGAAGAAGAAAGATTAATTTAATTATAATTCTTTCTTCTTCCTTGCTAAGTAACATGTCAATCAAAATGATTCTTAATCTTTGCTAACTTGTTTTACCAGACTCTTTATTAGTCCAAGAATTAACTTTTGGAATTCATCTTGCAATTAAAACTTGCACACACACACTTTTAATATTTGTATTGTAAAATAAAAATAAACAAAACTAATGTGGGGATTGAGCAACTACCTAGTTCTATACAGGCTGTTTCTAAAATTGCCTTTAAAAACATCTGGTCAGCACAGGTTTTTTGTATTACGAGTAGTTTCATGATTGTATTGATTGACAAATGATACTTTTGCATCATTTGTCAATCAATACAATCATGAAACTTGTGCTGAATAATCACTTTTAGATGTTTTTAGTTTAACCATGGCCTATCTATCTATCTATCTATCTATCTATCTATCTATCTATCTATCTATCTATCTATCTATCTATAATGTGTATGTCTATATATATATATATATATATATATATATATATATACGAGGATCATTAAATAAGTTTCCAGACTTTTTTTGTATGAGCACTTTTATTGATAGTACACACATGAAACTCTAGTCCCCTTCGAAGTAATCTCCTCTGGAAATCCTCTTGTGTGAATGTGTCAATGACCTTTGTCACAGCCTCTTTCATATCCTCAATTGTCTCATAACGACAGCCTCTGAGCTTAGGGAATAACCAAAAGTCACATGGAGCAAGGTCTGGACTATAGGGTGGGTGAGCAACTGTCTTGATGCCCATCTTGGTCAAACAGTGTGTGACAAGGATGGAGTTGTGGACTGGTACATTGTCCTGGTGGAAATGCCACTGAGCCGATTTGAAGAGTGCTGGCCTCTTCCGATGGAATCTGTCCCTGAATTCCCTTAAAACCTCAACATAGTAACCCTAACTCTAACCCTTTGGCCAATCAACTCTGGTGTTCTGACTTCCTTACTCCTCCCATACCTCTCATCGTCCTTCACAGACTCCCTGCCTTCCTTGAATCTCTTATGCCACTCAAAAACTGATGCATGATTCATACAAGGTGGTTCAAAAGCAGTCCGAAGCATTCCATACATGTCTGTGGCATTTTTTCCAAGTTTAAAACAATTTTATTGCATATTGTTCTTCTAAAGTGTCCTCATGTCCAGATTGCATTTTTGAAATTCACCAGCTGTGACATTGAGGCTTTAGTAGGGTGTATTCCAATTGCTGCTGTAGCTGTTCATTTGAACCTGAAATCATAAAAATTGGCCAGTCATTTCATAAGATGTATAGTAATAACATACTGAATTTTCAAGACTCTATGACAATTTTAAATTCCTGTACAAAAAAGTCTGGAAACTTAGTGAATGCACCACGTATATATTGGCGGCATTTTCACCTTTGAAAATATTTGATTAAATAGGATAGACATTTCATTTCTGCTTATTTTATTGTTAATCTGTTCAAATCTTCATATGTGTTGTTTGACTTATAGATGAAATAAGTTCAAGAAGATGCCATATTTTTCCCAAGTACTTTTAGCCCCAACAAGAGCCATCTTTGGAGTAATGAGCAATGTAATGAAAATGAGTCATATACATTTATATTCAAGTGGGAGGGAAATTTACAGATGAAAAGAACTTTAGAGGAAAGATTTGTGGGAAAAATGCTAAAGACATTTCAGAATGTGGCTGCTACATTTGAAATTGATCTTATTTAAAGAAGATTTTAATCTTTTCATATAAAGTTTCTAGAATTTGGAGATTTTGCTTGTTTTTTCTTTGTGTAATATGGAGGTGTTTTCAGTTAGAATTTTTCTGTATTTGAAGGAAGTGTGATCGTAGGTTCAAGAGGGAGTGTAGTAGTAATGCCATGAACAATCTTATCTTGAAGAAACAGAAGGTGTGCTCTCTCTGCTACTGGCATGCAAAAACCAGAAGAAGAAAAGGATGCAAGAGGTGTGACTTGTTTTATGGAGGAGAATGAGATAAGCCTATGTGAAGTGGCGAGATTTGATGAACATGAAAGAGACTAAGTTTGAAGTGGAAAAATGCAGCATTTTGCTGATGTCTGATTGGTGAACATCCAGCAGTTCATTTTGCAAGTTAAGTGAGTTGACTAGCGCCCAATTGGTTGATTCCTCTTCAACTAGACTTCTGAAACCAACTAGAGTTCTGTTTCCAAATTATCTGATGGAATTAATGTTTAAAATTTAGAAATCTTTGGAAAACATTTATGTTTGTGAATTTTAAAAGCTTTTATTTTAGCTTGTTGTATAAAGGATTTAGGATATTGAAGTTGTGCAAAGTAATTTTCTATTTGGCTGAATTTATCATTTAAAAATTTGAAGGTGTAAATCCTAAGAACTCTAAGGTAAAAACCTATGATTATTCCACTTTTGTTTTGGTGTTATGATGTGTGTAAAAATGTGTATATGGTCATTTTTATCACTAAATTTATGAACTTTGGATTCTAATTTGTTATTATTTGTTAGTTATATAACTAAAAAAATAAGCTGTTAGTTTCTAGTTCATAAGTAAAATCTATGGTTGGTTCAAATTTGTCTTGTGTTTCTGTAATTTTTGTTAACAAGTGAGCAGGAGAAAATGTTTGTGTAAAACTTCTTGAGCTTGAAATCAGTGGAATTTTACCTGAGAGGAATCAACAAGCTACACAATAAATGGCAAAGGTGATTTTAAATAATGGTAAAGATACTATTTATCAAAATTAATTCATTGTTAATGGATTATTTAACATGAATCAATTTCAATTAAATCTTTCAATTAATCAATATTTTACTAAAACAAATTATTTATGACTCAACCCAATATATGTATACATGTATATAAGTATAAAATACACACACACACACACACACACACACACACACACACACACACACACACACACACACACACACACACACACACACACACACACACATATATATATATATCAGTAAAGAAAGCAGGATACAGCTTAACACAATATGTGAAGCTTTTTTTACCCATGTGTAATAAAAAATAGTTTAAATTCATGAGTATCTCATGAGATAGACAAAGTATGATTAATGAAAAATCCTGATATTATCCACAATGTCAAAATAATATTTCTTGTATTAAAACATTGTCATATAACAGGCAACACTATGGTCTGAATATAATCTTCTTATATTTTATACAATATGAATTTATATATTGATCAATCATGCAAACATAAGTAATGAGTACAGAGTAATGAGAGATTCTATTCTTTTGATAGCACAAGGAATTATTCCAAGCCATTAAAATATGTTATTTAGTTTCTTTTCTAAAAGAAAAAAAGGCCTTTTATAGAAATTCAAATATTTCCTGTTTTTTTTTATTCCCTGAATACCTTCTTTTTTTATTTCTACATTTACATACTATCAGATTTACTTCTATTTTTCAAAATTTGTTTAAAAAAATTGCTGCCCAATTATCTTTTTTACTATGGGTAGGGCAGACTTGGTCTAAGAGAAAGAAAACTCTGAATTCAAACCAGCTGTCCTTCACTTAAAGATTAATCTTGTGCTGCATCTAAGGGGTTGGGTAAATATTTGGGTTGCTATTTTACTTTTATACAAATATTGCTGAATTACAGTATTACTAAATACAAAAACCATTGTAAGGCTCTTTTTTCCTCAGTGAGTTTTAAATGTGTAACATTTTAATAGATTTTTCTTTTTACATATTGCCCTTCATCCTCTTTTGGATCCCTCATTTTTATAGTCCTTGTGTCTTTAAGATTTATTGTGGTTGACTTTTAATCTCACTCCTCTGATGAGTGTTAGTCAAAAAAGCTTTTAGGATTTTAAATCAATACTTCTGTCTTTATATTTTTATAAACTATTCCCAACATTAAATCAAATAACATGCAAAATAACAGGTAACATGCAAGTTGAGTAAAGATGTCAAGTGTTCAGATGGTTGTTAATAAAAACTTTCACTTTTTGGTGATCTTTAATTTTCAGAATTTTCAGTTAGCAATTGTGGACTTGTATCATATGTGTTTTATAGATAAATGTTTTTGAAGCCCTTTTTGGTTCATAGGTTACACAATCACAGTAAAAAATATCAACAAGTAAGAAAGGTATGTCTATCTGTTACAAACACTGAGAATCAAGTGGCTCAACAATGGATTTAATGTTTTGGTGTCAAATATGAAATATTGTTTATAGTTTTCAGAGATTTTCCTTTTTAAGAATTTTTATTGACATATATTACTTATTTTCTTCTTTTTCAAAAATGATTATTGTCATAAAATCCTAATCACATAAAGTTAATGTGAAATGAATATGCATTTATCATTAACTAGTGTGGTATTGTTACCAATGATTTACAATGTTGATTTACCCAGTCAGCTACGGCTGTAGAATACACCAAGTGTCTTGGATATGACTTTAAACAATCTGATGGTGAGGTTCTAGTAATGCTGGAGTATTGGGGAATGCGGATTATCCCTTTATTGCCATTGCTCCCAGGTACACTGTGGCTCGGAGTGGTAGCACCTGATAAGGGTCCTCTCTATGGGTCAAATAGAACTAAACAGTGGTTTCAAGAGTTTACTGTTACTAAACCGTGCTTCCTTCACAATACTGATTTTTGCATTTAAACTGCGTATTTATGCTAAACTGAATTGTTTAAAATATAAGTATTTTGACATTTAAACTGCGTACTTATACTAAACTGAATTGCTTGAAATAGAACTGTTTTGACATCTAAACTGCGTACTAAACTAAACTATCTGAAATAAAACTGTTTTTATATTTAACTCTGCCCACTCGGCTGGGGCTGTAGAATACACTGACTGCACCTCTAAAGAGAGTTAAGACCCCCCAACAAGTGTCCTGGATATGACTCTAAACAATTCCTGTGATTTATGGAGCTTTGGGGAATGCGGAGCACTCATTCATTGCCATCGCTCTCAGGTCCACTCTGGCTCGAAGTGGTAGCACTTGATAAGAGTCTTATCTCTAGGTCAAATAGAACTAAAATGCATACTTATGCTAAACTGAACTACTTGAAATAGAACTGTTTTGATATTTAAGCTCTGTACTTATGCTAAACTGAATCGTTTGAATTAGAACTTCTGACTTAACTGGATAGCTTAAATTAAACTGTGTACTTATGCTAAACTAAATTGTTTGAAATGGAACTGTTTTTGACATTGAAACTGTGCTTACGTTAAACTGAATTATTTAATATGAAATTGTTTTGAAACTTAACTGTGTGTGGACAAAAACTATACTTATACTAAACTGAATTGGTTTGAATTAGTCCTTTTTAAATAAACTGAATAGCTTGAAATAAAAATGTTTTTGACAATTAAACTGTGTACTCATGCTAAATTGAATTGTCTGAAATAGAACTGATTATTTGTATAAAAATGGACTTGGCATTAAATAACCTACAAAGATTGATATGCCATAAAACCCAAACAATCACCACCGTACTATGTTGATGATGATGATTAATCATCTAGTAGCTGAAAGAAAACAAACACAAACTACAACTTGTCTCGAATATTGGACTTACTGTTTTTTTTATCTTCTTTAGTTTGTTCTGTTATTAAGGCCGTAGAAATCTACAGAAATGAATCATGGTCACTAGCTGTTTGGGTAGAGATCCGTGAGTTTTTCACATTCTTTTCACTTTTTCAACTCATCTCTCTTGGTTTTTTTAAAAAATTACTCATCTGTTTACACTTCATAACCATTTCATTTTAGCACTTGCTTACAATATTACATTCATAAATTGTGAACCTTTTAGGTTCCCACTATTACAGCAGTTCATGATGAGACTGAAGCTTCTAATTAGGAAAGAGTAAAAGATTCTAATTAGCATTTCATAATTATTTCCATTTCACTGAGATTTTAGAGGATTTAAAAATTACATTTAGCAAAATTATCATTTATTTGCAAGTTTGACTGGAGATTGCTTTATTTTCTAAGAGCATTATAAGTGGAATTACTCTAATAAAAATCTTTTTATGATGTACTTTTCAGTTTTGTTGGATTACAAACATAATGAGAATTCAAATAAAATATACATAGATGATTGTGATACTTTGTGATTTTCAGTTTTGCTGTTTCTCCTTTTCTTACTGTTGTTAATTCTGTCTTGTATCTTGTCTGAATGTCTATAAAGTTGCTTTAAGTTTCTTTCCTGTTAATCCTTTGCATTTGCTCTGGTTAAATTCAGCATTGCCTTGAAGCAAAGCAACAATAATACTTTAAAGATAATTGATATCTCATGTCAAAGCCCGATACTTAAACCATTCTAATCTGACTGCTTAGTAAAGTTTTGCCTCTGGCTTCTTCTCATACAAATAGAATGTACCATTTATTTTACCCATGCATTCTCTTTCATTCTCATTTTTTTCTTCTCTTTCCCTCCCCTTTACAGTGCTCTCTCAAATGCACATGGGTAGGAAATTCTTTCCCTATAGCATTACATATAATCTGTTCTTTGCTTTTTTTTCTTCTAATTACTTCTACTTGTCAGTTTTTGTCCCTCTAATGTTATCCATAGTTATATATTTTAATGCATTTTTATGCATAAAAATAAAAGAACTATACTACTCATTTATATAATATGGTAGTTTCTCAAAATCCAACCTTAAATTTCATGAATTTTGTTTTGTCATTTTAAAATATAATTACCATTACAATATGTAGCTATTCTTCTGTTTTAGCAGTGTGTACATGTACATATATATATATATATATATATATTTATTTATTTATTTATTTATTTATTATTATTATTTTTTATTTTATTTTAAAAATAAATGATATTAAAGTTTACTTAAGAATTATAATATCAGTTTAAAAATTAAACAGCAATGTTAAAGGTAGCAAATTAAACTGTTCATACAATAAATATTGCTGAGCCAATGCAACAATATTAAAAGAAAAATATCACCCAAATCAGAACATTGTTTTACAATATTTTGATCATCAGGTATATACAGAGTGCAATGGGGAAATTGTCACCATTTTGAATAATTAATTTTGTGCGTGCACTTTATATATTTAAGGTTTTGTTGCCTATGAAGCATTCTCCTGGTGGAAATTGAAACTCATACTCTACATTAGTCATACTTAAGTGATTAGTTGAAGGAGAGAATTTGATAGAATTAGTACCTTCATTGGCTTGACTACAACAACTATGTTGAGATATTTAACACTTCACTTTTCTAATACTAGTTCCATCTCTGAACACCTCAAAACACATTTGTACTCCTCCTCCAAAAACAGAAAAATTCCAACTGAAAACAGTTGGAATTTTTCTGTTTTCTACACAAAGAAATTGAAATTTTTCTATTTTCTACACAGAGAAAAAAACAAACAAAAACTCCAAATTTTTTAAGCTCTCTTATATAAAGATTAACAAACCTTTCTCAATCAAGATCAATTATGAATGTAGCTACCACATTCTGAAATGCCTTAAACATTTTTTCTGTCAATTAGCTCCAGTAAAATTCTTTTCTTTTGTAATTTCCCCTTCCATTTTTATCAATGTATATGACTTGTCATTGTATTTGTCATTTCATTGTTTGTTCCTCCAAAGATGGCTTCAGCTGAGGCTGAAACTACTTTGGGAAAAATATGGTGCCTTTTTTTAATTTATTTCATCTAGATGTCAAATGACTCATATGAAGACTTAAACAGATCAACTATGAAATAGGCAGAAGTGAATTGTCTGTCCTATTTAATAAAACATGTTTAAAGAGAAAATGCTGCATATATATATAATATATATAGCCCATAAATAAGTACACTATACCAATTTTTATAAAAACTTGGTTCTCTATTAAACCAAATATATCTGGACTTTGTCATTTCTAATGCATAGCCTGAAGCAAGTAGCAGGAGGCATTGACCTCTATGTGAACACAAATCAGTGTTCATGTGTTTTAAACAAGAAGAAGCCATTACCATTTTAAGTGGCTAGCCTTTGAAATTAGGAGACCAGTTCGCATACCTCAGCAGCAATAGGGGGTGTCCTCATGGTGTAATGGTTAAAGTGATGGACTGTGGAATCGTAGTACGCGAGTTCATACTCCAGTCGCGCTATTACGTTCACTTTAAGGCAAATACCCTTGAAAAAGGTATGAACCCCCTTATCCTCCCAGCTATGGGTTAAATAGTACCACTACTGTTCTTTTAGGAGAATGGATTTGGCATTAAATAACCTAAAAAGAGTTGATTAAACAAAGAAACCAATAGTGATCAGCAACAATATCACATCTACTGAAAGTGATGTCAACACACACCAAGGGAAGGTATGGGCTGCAATTGATATGTTATCAATCAAATGGAAATCTGATCTATCTGATAAAATAAAACATAATTTTTTCCAAGCTGTAGGTGTGTCAGTACTACTGTATGGATGCATTAGCTGGACTCAAAAACATGGAGAAAAAGCTAGATGGGAACTACACAAGAATGCTATATGCTTTTTTGAACAAATCCTGGAAGTAGTACCCTTCAAAACAGCTGCTGTATGACCACTTACCTTCCATCTTACAAAATAGCCAAGTAAGATGAACAAGACATGCTGGGTACTGCTGGAGAAGTAAAAATGAATACATAGCAATATTCTCTTATGGACTGCTACAGTGTTGGATATGTTAGTGTTGACCAAACAGCAAGGACTTGTATTCATCAACTCCATGTGAACATTAGATGCAGTCTAGAAGACCTGCCAGGAGTGATGCCCAATAGGAACAGATGATGAGAAAGAGTTAGGTAACTCTATGCTATTAGCATGAGTGGATGATGATATATATATGGGGAGGGTGTAATGGTTATCGTTGTAGGAAATGGACACGGCAACAGGAGTTCAAATCCTCAACGAGACTAATTGCATTTCACATAGCACTAATACCCTTAGGAAAGGTATGAATCCAATTATTTTCCCTCCACCTATGGGTAAATAGTAGGACAGACTAGGTTCTTCAGCCTTGGTGAGGCAACTAGTCTAAGAGAAGGAAAACTCTGAATTCAAACCTGTTAAACACCGCTTAAAAATTGATCTTGTGTCATATCCTGCCCAAGTGGAGGGGTTGGTAAATATATATATATGGGGAGGGATTATTGAAAAGTTGTTGTTTAATTAAGAAAGAAATGACGTAAGTTATTTGCTCTTCTACATATTCATCTTGTAGTTTCTTAAAAAAAAAAAAAAAAAAAAAAAGGCAACCATCCTCTTCTTGCTTGAGCCAAGAACTTTTCAGCACCCTGTTTCTCACACACACACACACACACACATCAAGGAAAAATGGAAGTAAATCTCACGGTATGTAAATGTACAAATTTACTTACATTAAACGTTTCGTTTTTTTTACATTAAACCAACAATAAAATGTCCTGATAATGATTTAATGTAAAAACTAAAATGTTTAACATTGGCAAATTATTCAACTATAAATAATATCATCTTCTGAAAACCTTGTTTTTTCATATTTGTACATATATATACATACAATGCAAGTGTCAAGCCACAGGCAAAATGCTGTCATTTAAAAAACAAAAAGAGTGACTGGAGAAAATAAAGCAAACAGGAAAGCAAGTGAAGTATATTGTTTAATATTTAACAATAATCATAAAAACCAACTTTTCATTTTGGTATTATTCTTATACATACTAAAAAATTAAGTTAACAGATGCGTAGAGACCAAATAATTTTATTATATGTGTGAGGAGGCATCCAATTTTATCTCTAACCTTGAGTTAATAAACAGTTTATTTCTTTAGTAAGCAGTAGACAGTAGCAATAAAAACTGAGGGTCATCTCTTAATAGGTGAATGTTTATTTCTTTTGTAGTGTTTAAGTGTATTCTGAGAATATTGTAGTAATGAGTTTAGTAGCTTCAATTAGAAAATAAAAGAACCTTTATTTTTTAAATGATATTTGTATTCTAAAATACAGTATACTGAATGAAGCATTTTCTTCACTGTTAAAAGATTAAAAGAGAAAAATACACTTCACAGTTTTTGTCCTTCTTTACCTTCTTCTCCCATATAAATTGAAGTGAATTTTACAAAACATTTCTTCAGTGGTTAAGAGTAAAGTTTCTCTCCTTATGTAGAAATATTTTGAAATATAATATCTACTATCTAATAATGAATATGTGCGTCTGTGCTTTTCATTTGAGGCATTACCAAGAGTGGACTGAGCAGTCAAAAATGACATTTTTGAAGTGGTCTTAACTGCAATCAATAGGTTATAGCTAAAACTTTTCACACTATGAATTCATTCTCTTCTATTTAATATAATCCAATAGATAAGTTTTTAATGGTGCCCTAATTACTGGAAATAAACAATCAAAGAGATTTTTCTGTTTTTTTGATATTTGGTGCTTTAGAAAACTAACATTGTACATATGTGTGGAATAGATGATAGGGTATTATTTACGAAGCTCTTTACCATACCACAAGACCAATTTTTAAGCAGAGTACAGCTAATTTGAATTCAGAATCTTTCTTTGAGACTGATTGCCATACTAAGGTTAAAAAGCCCAGTTTGTTTTATTATTTATCCATAGTTGGGAGGAGAAGAGATAGATTCATACCTTTCCAAAAGGCATTAGTGCAAAGTGAAATGCAAATAATCCTAACTAGAATTTGATAGGGTTGGGTTGGGTTAAGAGGATAATAAATATTTTTGTCGGGGGGGGGATTGATAACTGTCAGAATATCCCTGGTTGTCACCAGGATTGATTTCAACTAAAATGATTGTGTAATGTACACATTAATAAATTTATATATATGTATTTAATATTTGATTCATGATTTGGTTTGGTTAGTGGCATGTCAACCTTCATGGGTTATTTAATACCAAAGCCATTCTTGTAGAAGAACAGTAGACATACTATTTAACCCATTACTGGAAGTATAAGAGGGTCCATAACTTTCCCAAGGATAGATTCATGATTTTAGAATACAAAAAATTTTAGGTATCATAATTTAGTTAATGTATCTTTCTGTTCTCTCATGGTTTTGTGGTCCAAATTTTTGTTCATTTTTTAAACCTAATTTTTGCACAATTAGATATGTGAAAATTTTCTTGTAGCATATGTAAAGTAATGCAGAAGTAATATGGCAGTCAAAATATTACATTATACAAAAACATCTTTAAATAATATTTAATTTTTAAAAATCTTCAGATTGTGTAGAATGTCTAAATATTATTTCATTTGACTAGTTAAAATTGTTTTTTTCAAATTGACAATTACTTCTTAGTTGTTATTATAGTTATAAATAGTTATTACATCTGAAAAAGTTCAGATATTTTTAGTTTTTTATAAAATGATTTTTTAAAAACATTTTTCTAAAAAGTCATTTCATAAAAATTATGAATATCTGTGAAACATAAAATAAATAAAAATGAACTAAATAGCATACTTACATGTATTTACATATTAGGATCATTGAATATCAACTTGAATTTCTATTCTATTAGTTTTATATTTTTAAAATTTTGATATTCCATTGTTATAGTAACATAAGACTTGCTAACTTAGAGAGACAGCTAACTTGCCTTGTGTTATCATAACAACATCACCTGTAGTGACATTGTTATGGTAAACTTCTTGTGACACAGTATTACACACACACACACACACACACACACACACACACACACACATGAATTTTGTTTGCAAATATTTTTTCACATATTTGTCTATTAAATAACCATCAAATGGGAATATCTCACTACCTATTAGGGAGTATCTAGTTGTCTATCAAATTGGGTGTACCTAGCTACCTATTAATTATCTATCTATCAAATATCAATCAAATCTAGCTTTCAAATTGAGAATATCTAGTTATCTATCAAATTGAGAATATCCAGTTATCTATCAAATAGAAGTATCTATCTTTTGTAATTGGAGTATCTTTTTATCTATTGAATTAGGAGTATTATAAATTTGAAAAATACTTTACTAAAGACTTAAAGCCTGGCTTGAATTGTCTTTCTTTTTGATCAATTATTTTTCCCATGATTTCTGCCTAATTAATAAGATTTAAATATTTCAAGAAAACACGACTGTTTTATTTTTACATGTTTTAATGTAGTTATAATGTCATAAGATCTTTAGTAGAAACTGATCAAATGAATAAATAAGAAAAAAAGCTCATGAAGGCTAACTCTCTTAATCGCTGCTTTTTACATTATAAATCTTGCCTGCCGTATTATACATTTTTAAATTGGCAGTTTCTTTTACATTCAAACAAACTGTGACTATTCTTTCTTTACTGCCCTCTTTTTTCTTTCAACAGTAATTAATATTTTCTTATTATGATTCAGGATTTTAGTAAATAAAATGGTCAGATTTTATAAATCTTCATTTTTTTTTAAAATACAGAAGTGTATGCATACATTAACACCCATAAATAAGTACACCTCTTACAAATTTTTTTATAAAAAGTTAATTTTCTTCTAAATCAAAGATTGCCAGATTTTATTATTTGTAGTGAAATGTTTATACAATCAAAACAGATATTTAGTATTATTTATTGCCAAACTTGACAACATTGAAGCTCTATAACCAAAAATGAAATTGCGTAAGGAGTGTATGTATTTATTCAACCTCTATACCATAGGTAGGATATAACACAAGGTCATTTTTTTAAGTGGAGTACAGCTGGTTTGAATATAGTATTATCCTTCTCATAGATGGGTTGCTATATTAAGGCTACAGAGGGCAGTCTGCCATAGTATTTACCCATAACTGAAGAGAGAAGAGATGGATTCATGCCTTTTCTAAGAACATTAATGTAAAATGAAAGTAAACAGCTTCTTCTAGGATTTAGAGTTGGTTCACTGAGTCTTTCCTGCAATGATAACTGTAAGCTGTGTACTTATTTCTATATTGCTACATATTCATATTTTAGTTACAAAGTTTTAATGCTGTAAAGTTTGGTAATAAATAATACCTAATAATATCTGTTTTGATTGTATAACATTCCTTTAGAAATTAAAAAATTTAGTTTAGAAGAATACTAACTTTTCATAAAAAAAAGTGGTGCATTCCACAAATGGCAAAAATATTGTGTTAGCTTAGTTTTTATAAACTAGGCTATAGATGTACAAACTAATAAGAATAATCAATTAACTCATGGAATTCAAAATCAGTTCAGTAAAGATTAATTTTTAAAATATTTGTAAATTAGATAATCAAATTTATCCTTTTTCTTTTGACAAGAAAGTCTAAGAAGCACTGAATTCCTCTCTTTATCCCTTGTGCACCTTAAAGATTTGGCTTTTTTTCATAAAGTGCCTCTTTTATCTCAAGTATGACTTTTCAAAACTAGTGTCTGATTTGCAGTAATTAGAAATATAAATTCATTGCTAAGTTTACTGACCTTTTCTCTTTCTCTCTCTCTCTTTCTCTTTCTCAATTGTGTGAAGCTCACTTTAAAATAAGCACTTTGTTTTGAGCTGATCTTCATTTGTGGACTACCTCATTCTACTGATGATATTTGTAATAAATGAAAAAATATACTTAAAATTTACAGACAAGTATTTGGTTACCTATTTAAATTTCCAGCTTGTGACCAAAATTCAAAATCTCGCCTCTCTAAGATAAAAAATTATTTATAACATCAAGAGCTAAAGAAGTGCAAAGTAGGAAAGAGGGTAATCTTGTTTTGGTGTAATGGTTAACAAGCAAATCTTGCTGGTCAATAATTACTGAGTAGTGAGTTTTTATGTGGTGTCTTGAGTGGTGTAATGGTTAGTGAGCTAGTTTAGCAGACTAGTGTTAGTTCAATTCTCATTGGGTGATACCTACTTATGGCCTTGTGCTAAGTCAAACTAAGCTTAGTAAATGACTACAGAATGGGGAAGAAGTAATAGAGCAGTCAGAAATAATGTAATATGAAGTAAATATTATTTTGAAAATAATATTTATCAATGTAATATATCATATTACAATATCATATTTAGCTATCTGAAATATACTCAACATTTGAAATTCATTAATTCATTACTTGAAGCTACAATTGTCTATAAGGGAATCTTAGTTATTTGATACCTGAAATTGTGTAAATTATTATTTTCCCTAGCCAGCCCATTGGCCTAATGAGTAGAATGCTCGCCAATGGTCTGAAAGAACAGGGTTCAATCCCAGATCGAGTCATACCAAAGACTCAAAAAATGGTACTTGATGCCACCTTGCTTAAGCAATTATTCTTAATACAAATAATTTGTATACAGTTAAATGGTTTCAAGTAATCCTATCTCATATTAATAATTTTATTTCATAATAATCATTTGTTTGCACATAATTATAGTTTCACATATTCTTATCCAATATTAATTATTTTCCAACAGATTTTGATCCATAGATGAAATCCTAACAAGTACTACCACTGTTGGTCAGAGTGGACATATAAGTAATGGCAAACTCCACACTTCCCAGGGCTCCAGAACTAGAGTCTCACTACCAGATGCAGTTCTTGAAACCATATAATTGTATGCAAATTATTGGTTTTAGGAATACTTGGAAGCATACAATGTGGAAAAAATAAAAGTAGTTACTTTAAACATCATAATTGCATGCAAATTATTAGTATTAGATCGGAATACTTGAAATTATACAACTGTGTGCAAATTCTTTGTATTTGATAGAAATACTTGATATCACATAACTGTGCAAACAAATGATGGTAGACAAGTAAAAAAATGCAATTTACAAAAAATATAATTGAATATTGAAAATATAGTTTTGATTTCAAACAAATATTTAGAAATGAATCAAATTTTGGCATTTTTATCCCATAAAGAGTCAGATAAATAAACCAAATCAAACTCTAATTCAGCTCTGAAGAAACAGATTTTTTAAGGGGACTAACTGGAAACCATATACTTGATGTCATTGGAAGGCATATGAAAACTTGACTGGACTTGAAAAATTACAGTTATAAAAAGAAATACAAAATGAAAAATGATTTTTGCTTTTAGTGGAGATGTTGCTAGTTGCCCATCCTATTGTAATAGCGTATGGGAAATTATGACTACGACAATATTGTTTCAATGTATCTAAAAACATTTTTTTAGAGTAGCCCACCTCACTATTATCTTATTAGCTCCCCTATTCTTTCTACCTTATCAGTTTACAAGAGAACATATATATAAAGGTTAAGGGAATTTAAGAACTCTTCCTTGTTCACTATACTTTTGAGACATGGGTGTTGTTGTCTTTGGACAAATTGAGATGTTAAACTGTCGTCAGCACCTTTCTCCTTTACCACTAAGATTATATATATATATATATATAAACTGTCACAGCCATATCAATGCTCTATAAAAACATGAAAGTAAAAGTTCACCAGATAGAGACAGACTTCTTTGACTTTGTTGCTAGTGTTCTGTTCATAATCTGCCTAGACTACTACTTTGAATGTTGATAGATGTAAGGAAAAAAATGGTTTCCCACTAAAAAAAGGCAAGAAATAGATGATATCCCACACAAACTATTACGGATACAGACTACAGAGATGACATAGCACTTCTTGCAAATGCACCTACTCAAGCTGAATTCCTGCAGCAACTATGCTGCAGGCAGCAGGAGGCATTGGCCTCACTATGAATCTAGACAAAAC
Organism: Sepioteuthis lessoniana; assembly: GCA_963585895.1. Classification (NCBI taxonomy): domain Eukaryota; kingdom Metazoa; phylum Mollusca; class Cephalopoda; order Myopsida; family Loliginidae; genus Sepioteuthis; species Sepioteuthis lessoniana. The sequence continues at coordinate 186,338 of CAUZXS010005875.1, forward strand.
TGTGTACATGCATTTTAAACAAAAAGGAGATATCTCCTCTTTAAATGGTGGTTCTCTGAATTTAGTGGACAAGTTAATGTACCTTGGTAGCATCGTCTCATTTACTGAAAGTGACATCTATATGTGCCTAGTGAAGGCATGGACTGCTATTGATATGTTATCGATCATATGAAAGTCAGACCTATCCAATAAAATAAAATGCAATTTCTTCCAAGCAGCAGTTCTATAAAGAACTGCTGCTTGGAAGAAATTGCATTTTTTTATTCTACTATATGGATGTACCACATGGACGCTGACTAAATATAGAGAGAAAAAGCCAGACTGGAATTGCACAAGAATGCTACAAGCTATATTCAACAAATCCTGAAAGTAATGTCCCATGAAACAGCAGCTGTAGAGTCACCTACCTCTTATCTTTAAAACCATCCAAATAAGACAAGCAAGATATGTGAGACACTGCTGGAGAAGCAAGGATGAACTCATAAGTGATGTTCTCCAATGGACCCCTTCACATGGTTGTGCCAATGTTGGCCAAGCAGCAAGAACTTACAGTTCTATACATACACAAGATGTAGTCTAGAAGACCTACTGGAAGTGATGGATGATAGGGATAAATGGCGAGAGAGAGTCAGGGAAATCCATGCTAGAAGCATGACATTATGATGATGATATGTATAATTAATTTTATTTGCCTTTTACCTCTAAGTTTCATCAAATGATTGTATCCTTGCTGACATATGAAACTTTTAGTATTGTGAGACTATGATCACAGTTGAGATTTTAATTTCTTTTAGGTTTTATCCTGCTCTTACCAAATATTTTTAAAGAAGTTGTTTATTCTCATCTCATCTCTCTCTCTCTCTCTCTCTCTCTCTCTCTCTCTCTCTAATTATGTGTAGATAAATATGCCGCTACTAATTTTTTTTACAAAATGTTAATTTTCTTTTAAATTAAAGATATCAAAATTTTATTATTATTATTACACTGTACAGTCAAAATGAATATCATTGAACATTATTTATTACTAAATTCAACAGCAGTAAAATTCTAAAACCAGAAATAAGAATATGTTGCAGTCTAAAAATAAGTATACTCTTTATATATATATATATATATTGATGCAATCTTATTTTTGGATATAGAACTGTTGCAATTTTCTTTTGCTTACAGAGTGTCAAGGTTATAGAATTCGTGAATAAAAAATGCCTAATATCTATTTTGATCATATAATGTTCTATTAGAAATAATAACTGGTATCTTTGGATTAAAAGAAAATTAGCTGTTTGAAAAAAAAATAAGCTTGTACTTAATTGGGGTATTTTATATAAATATCAGAGATGTGTGGTGTAACAGTTATTATCTTAGGAAATAGACCTGTCAAATTCAAAATCCTGGATGACGTTTGTTTTACACTTTTGTGAAATCACCTATGAAAATGCATGAATCCTTCTCTTCTTCTATAAGCTATGGGTATTTAGTTGGGCAGATTGGGTTCTTTAGCCTTAGTAATGCAACCAGTTTAGGAAAAGGAAAATATTCTAAATTCAGCTAGCAACTCCACTTCCTAAAACCCTACTTGCTATGAAAATGTAACACCAAAAACATAGGTGTGGGACATTTACAAGTTTTACATTTATCTATAAAATGATAAGTTATATATAATAATAAAAGATAAAGTGCATAAAAAGTACTTGATGTTACTATGACTGAGTAGGTTTAAAACCTTAAATATCAAAATTATACTTAAATTTTCATGTTGACATCAGACAGAAATACATAAGGTAGGTAATTATTTTCAAATAAGACATGATTTTATAACAAAAAAAATTAAAGATATGTTTTAATAAATGCATAGTGGAACTCCTTGATCTTTTATTTCAACCAAAGAACCTCTTTTATGCCTTCTGCAAGAACTAGATTAAAATCTAACATACAGTTTTTCAGCTAGTTTTAAAAATTCACTAGTGTGAAAATCCTGTATGGTCTGCCATGTACCAAAGTATTATCTCTTCAAAATCCTCTGTTGCCTTAATTGATTAGCAGTAGAAATGTCAACAGGTTGCTATGAAATGAAGTTGAATATAGCAGCAGCATAATCATTTCTCTCTAGTTTTAACTGTTTGCTCATGCAGCATCCTGGCCTTTTTCTTTTTTCTTGTCTCTCATTTTCTATTTATTTATAACATGACTGAAGCTTTTAGTTGGAATTTGTTCAATAAAAATTCTTTCCTTTTTCCGAAAACACTTGAAGTATAACTAAAAAGTTAGGATTTCATATAGTAATCAGATTACAAGTTTTACCAGCAATAATAATTAACTATATTATATTGATCTGATTTTTATATGTATGTTCGTGTAACACAGAAAAAATATTGTAGATTTAGGGCTCTAGTTTTCAGATAAAGACAGTACTGTAAACTTTTGGATGCACTATTGATTCAAAACATTTTCATGATATTATATTGCGAAATATAATAGTGGTCAGATTTTTCCAAATGCAGTAATGCCTGATGACTGTAAATATGAGACTTAGTAATAATATTTGTTTTTGATTTCAGTGTTATACTACCTATATTTATATATGTGTTTGTTTATATATATATACATACACACATGTGTGCATGTTTGTTTATATATGTGTGTATGTGTTTGTAAATATATGTGTGTGTACAGCGCTATTATATATATATATATATATATATATATTGAGAGAGAGAGAGAAAGAGAAATAAGAGTGATAAGGCAATAGAAATATTTCTTTGTAGTTATATATTTTTTGATTGTTCTCAACTAGTTTTGCTTTTTTTTCACAAAAACTTTTCTCCTGACAATGACTCTTAGGAGAAAAGTTTTTGTGAAAAAAGTTTGTTTAGAAATTCTATAAGATAGTTTTTAAAAGAGTTAATATGCTATAAAAGATAAGCAAAGAAAAATTGACTGGCAATGTAATATATGTGAAACTATATGTTTATATACATATATAATGAGATGCTTCTTAATTAGTCAATGAACTTAAGGCACAAAAAAGAAAAAATGATAGAAAAAGATGTTATTTCCTGGTTTAAAGTTATGTTAAAATGTCTGATGAGACATGGGTGTTGGTTGTTGGTTTTACAGCATATCTACCCTTGATGGGTTATTTTATATAGAAGTCAGTTTAAGGATTATGCTCTCCAATTTTATACTGTACAAAAATGTATCTTCATAATAATTTTAAACAGGTAAACACTTTATTATCTTAAACAGGTTTACTTGACTTATGGATGGGAACCTAACAGCTACTACCCCTCCAGATCAGAGTGGACATGACTTTACTCTCCCCAAAGTTCTAGGCCTATAGCCTCACCAGTGGATGTAGTTTAGTGTTATAGTCAAGACACTTTTTTTGGTTGGAGCAGGGTCTTACTCTCTTTAAGGGGATGAACAGGTTGATTAATCTATTCAAATCCCTTAAATATTCAGGTTGAATATAAAAATTTCATCAATTTATTTTCCATTCAGTGGTGTCTAATAAACATATAGCCAACATCTTTAAAAGTTAACCTACTTTTGTTAGCAAAACATTTACCCACAGATAAATATATTGCACTATTTCTATTCCAAGAAACTTGAAATGCACAATATACTGATTGCTGTTAAACTCTTAAGTACATTCAGTTATTTTTGTTTATGCCGGCAGCATAAATTTCAAGCCATTGCTATGATACTGCAGCAACCAATTTTACCATCATTATCATATCCCAACTCTGAAGTTGTGAATTGAAACCACTATTATTCACTTGATGAACTTGCTTACCATAAGAACTTGTTTTCTTCAGTTAGTTCAACACTTGGGGGCCATTGAACCCAATAAATATGTGTTAGAGGCACATGTGGGATGTTGATTTGTTGTTAGTATTTACATCATCACACTGTTGCCAAAGATCATGAGGGAATATGAATAAAAGTTATAATGCTTACTTGAGTCTACTCTTAAGATTCTTAACAATGGTGTCTTTCAATTTGGCTCAGTTGGATCACTGCCTGCAAACTGTATTATATATAATATTATAAGAAATATAGAAATACTCTTAAAAATTTCATGGTGATTAACAAAAATAATAATTTAGAATACAGATATGCAACCCTTAATATTCTATGCATTAGTTATTCTAAAGACAATTTTACATGCACCATACAAATCGTGTGCTTCTATTAATTTTTATAAAAAGTTTTTACTGTCTCTGACAAATATTATGGAATTAGCACATTTAAAGGACATTCACATCAGGTTTTTATTTAGCAGTAAATAAACTAATAAAAGATAAAACACAAAACATTTTTTCTTGAATAGCTGAACATTCTTGTTTCATGAAATATACCTTAAAGAAACTAGATTAAAATATTCAAATTAATAGTGAATATCTTTCTCAAGCCATGCAGAGGAAAATATGAAATAACTCTATGTTGAGGAAAAAATTGTGGAATGTCATTTGCATCTCTAAAAAAATACCAGCAGAAGCATAGACATGCAAATCAATCTACATTTAAAAGACTGCTGTTATAGACCTCAACAAGTGGTTAGGCAGAGCTAATTGAAAGGAAACATCGTTCCAATTAAAGAAATGTCAACTAAAACAATAGAAAGGATTGTAAAATTCATTCAACAAAACATCCACAGAAGAGTGTAGTGAAAGATGATTATTCCCTGTCAGATGGGTTTAAAATTTTGTGTAAATTTCTTTTAAGAAATAAGGGGATTAAAAAAAACATTGGCATAATGGTTAGAGTGTTTGCCAATGGTCTGGGAGACATGGGTTCAATCCCTGGTTGAGTTGTACCAAAGACTCAAAAAATTGTACTTGATGCCTCCTTGCTTAACACTCAGCATGATAAGGTAAGGATCAAAGGTAAAGTGGGGCAATCCAGGGAAAGGAGTTGTGCCCTCCCCTATATTTTGGTGTAGTAGCTGTCAAAAAGGGAGCCTTTGGGTCACACTCGACTATGGTCACCAACTTTACTTTACAAAAGACATCAAAGCATCAGGATAGAAAACTTGAAATAATGTCTTGAAAATTGAGAATGTACAATAAAATAAATGAAAAAACAAATAGTTCAAAACAGGAGTCTGTGACAGAACTAAGAAATGGGCTGAATGAAATGGGATTTATATAGAGAAAACCTATATTAAACCACAAACAGAAGAAAATGAAGATAAAGTGGGTTAAAGAGAATCATTGCATGTGAACAATTAAATGAAAGTTATATTCAGTGATGAATCAAAAATCTGCATTGGCCAAGGTGACGATGCTGGAACTTTTGTCTGATGCTGTTCAAATGAAACATATAACGATGACTGCTTGAAGAAAACAAGTAAATCACCCAACCTATTCATAATTTTGGGTGCATATCATTTAAAAGGCCAGAGGAGATGTGTTAATGAAAATTCTTGATAATTTTTTCATTCCATTGCTAGAAAATTGGTTTGGTGATAATGGAAGTCATTTTTCAGGATGATAAAGCATCTTGTCATAGAACAAAGGGGTTAAAGCTTTTCTTCAGGAAAAGCATATAAAATCAATGACACATCCAGTGAACAGTCTGGATCTAAATCCAATTGAAGATTTTTTGGTGGAAAATTTAAAGAATTATCTATGAGAAGGCCCCATCCACCAAAGAAAATCTGTGAACTACTATTCAAGAAAGTTGGAACCAATTTGATAAAGAATATTGCTTTAAACTAGTGAAATCCATGCCTGAAATAATTAAGGCTGTCATAAAAGCTTAAGGAGTGGCAACTAAGTATTAATTCTAACTTTTTTGTCAATGAATTCCATAAATTTTTCTTCAATGTTGGGTTCTTCCACAATATATTCCTCTCAAGTGCTAATTAAAGTATACTTCTTATTTTCAATTATAATATAAATTCTATGAAAAGTATAAGATAGTTTTTAAGGAATAATAATGATAATAATTAATATATATATATATGACCTTATGATTATTTTAAATCATCTCTATGGTTGACTAAACTTCTGAACTGAAGCTTGATGATTTTTATCATTAAGGGTTTTTGGATTATTGTCTTCATCTTTCTTGTTATTTCCACAATGTTTTGGCCGATATGTCCTCCGGCCTTCTTCAGGTGTTTGTCGAACTCGGGAACCTTCACAGAACTTCAAACTATGTCCTTTATTGAATCCATGGGGGTCACCTGTTCTGATTCTGTTAGCCATAACCGGGTTAATTATTCCTGTATTGTTACTCGCCTGCAGTCAGGATTGAACCTGCAACCTCCAGATGATTGCCTCCTTAGGGAACCAATATCTATAACCGTTATGCCAAGTGTCCTGCTGGACAATTCAGAATAAATTTTTGGTACTTATAAACTTAATGTTCTTACTTGACTAGAATCACTACTATTATGTATGATTTTTTACCTGTGCTCATATTCAAGCAGTAGTATGAGGTGAGATTGAAAAGTCAGGTATGGTGGAACATATATGGAAGGAAAAGGGAAACCATCTGCCCTTATGGGATAAAGTTGAAATAATTGATAGGGCTGAATATTGGAGGATTAGATGCCTTAAGGAATCAGCACATATGTTGGGCTACAATAACCTGCTGAGTAGACCAAGTTTAGAGTTGAATACAATATGGGAACCGATAATTAAGAAGGCTACATGTTCTCTGATTATCTGATATTATATAATTATTATTATATGATATTTTAAAAGCATGATGAGTTGGTTGTTATTTACTAAGTTTTACTAAGTCTGGTACACAGGCCTCAGATTGTTTACAGTATCTGCTATTCCTAAGTTCCTATCTCAGAACTGAACAGGCCAGTCAGCTGGGGCAGTAGAATACACTAACCACATCTCTGCAGAGAGGTGAGACTTCCCCACTGAGTGCCCTGGATATGACACTAAACCATCTGATGATAAGGCTCCAGTAATGCTGGAGCTTTGCGTAATGTGGTAGCACCTGACAGAGTCCTATTTAAAGGGTCAAATAGAACTGTTTGACATTTAAACTGTGCAAACTGTGACTTATATCAAACTGAATTGTTAGAAAAATAACTATTTGACCATTTAATTTTGTGTAAACAAATGAATGATGTTTGATTGAATATAGTGGTATATAGTGTGACAGTAAAATTATTAAAATCCCAAGACGGAGAGTTTATTTTTTGCACGTGGGAAGATGGGGCGGTCTGGCACTTGATCCCCCGTAGAATAAGTCCTTGTTCAGAGTCCTTTCTCAGGCATATAGGAACTGGCATATTATGTGGGGGTTTGATTTGGGGCTAAACTGACCGCCGTTGGCAAGGGGTTTCCAAATTTCACATTACACACACACCCACCAAGCCACTAGCTCTTCCTACCCCTAGAATAAAGGAAGATATGGACCTCTAGGTTTAGATATAATAATATTAATTATAGTAGTCGACAACTCTGGTTTCCCGTATAATATTTTTAAAGGAAAGAATAGGACAATCTAGGCGAGAATAACATGAGACAAAAGAAGCTGAAAAAGAAACATGAAATAAACAACTTGACAGTAGACGACACAATGAACAAACTTCAACACATGGGGACATTAAAATATAACAATCTTTTTAATATACACGCGGACACACATATTCAACGTGTCGGCTATATTATCAATGGACAATACATAACTATAAATGTCTTTCTTCCTTTTTTTCTTTTCTTTCGTCTTTCTTTAAATTGAGAGAGAGAGAGTATATAATTGGGTGTAGGGAGAAACAGTCTTAATGTTTACTTATCTTTTCGAAGGGTTCCTTCGGAGAATATTTTCCTTAACGGGCGAGCGGAATTCAATGGAGCTCAGCTGGAGGCGTCTGCTATTCTTGTCCAGAGCTCTATTTGCTTTCTTCACCCGGAGTCTTGGCCCGAGATTCGCCCCCATCTATTCACGGCGACATCTCTCTGCAAAACTGATATTCTTTACCCCTATTTCTGCTGACAGAAGAAGGGGGCTATTTCCGCTTTGGGATTCTAGCCAATCATTTAGCTTCTATCTTCTTCTCCCCCTGTCAGGCGATTCATTAGGACTACTATATGTCCCTATACCCCATTCTTTATCAATCCGGTCACAGAATGCAAACATCTGTTGGTTTCCATTCTGACCTGGATTCTTTACTTTCTCCAACAGGCCGTCCAAAGTTGACCTACATTCCTCTTTTAATGGTCATTCTTTGGCGGCTTGCTAATTCAAACACGGAGGGTAGTAGAAATTCCTTATTTCTCTTCTCTCTGTAGTAGACCACATGACAATAGCAATACTTGGAACCATTTAACTGTGTGCAAATGAATGAATAGTGTTGAATAGAAATACTTGTAGCTACTTCACTGTGTGCAAACAAATGATTAATATCAAATAGAATTATTAGTGTTAGATAGCAATAATTGAAACCATTTAACTGTGTTGAAAGAATAACAGTACTAGTGTACAAACAAATTAATTCTCATTTAAAATTGAAATTACCTAAAACTATGTGTGAAATCAAATGACTAACATTGAATTGTAACTGTTACATAGCAATACTTGAAACCATTTAAATGTGTACAAAAAAAAAAAAAAGAGAGCTCAGGCTCATTTTAAAAATGTTATCCATGAAATGTGTTTACAAATCATATATATTTGATATATATGTATAAACAGGATTTGGCATTTAATAGTCTACAATAGTTGATATGCTATCAAATCCAACCTAACCAAATCAGAACTGAACAAGTTCATTGCTGCTTGACTTAGGTGATCTGATGGGAACCGCTGCTTTCAGTGTGACTTGAGCATAAGCTTTAATAAAACTAAGTTTAACTTAGATTTAGTAAAAGTTCACAAGTATAGTGCACCCAATGAAAATTGAACTCATTACTCAGTTGTAACAGATCTGGTTGACTATTTTGTTAACCATTGCATCATAACAGTTTGCACAAGTATGATAAGGAGAGTTTAGCAGTGATCCTTCTGTGATTCAGCATTTTCACTTGACTGGCATGCCTAAGTTGCCTATTTTGCCAGATTAGTGAAAATCTACTGTATATCATTATCAGACTAGTATTACTATTCTCTATGGGAAAAGGTTAACTTCTTCAGTGTTCTGGGATAATCAACTTTAATTGAAATTACCCCTGTGATTTTACAGTTGAAGAGTAAATGTCTATTTTTAGACACTAGGTAATAGATTGGTAAGGGGAAGACTGGGCCTGAAGGAATAAGTTTTCAACAGAGTAACTTATCTTCCTTTGTTTAACTTGGCTATTTTCCCAATTTAATTCAGTGCTCAATGAATTCTTTAATTAATCATTTTCTTACAAAATATAAAATATAAAGATTTTTTTCTTCTAAATTTTTTTATTATAATTTGAAAATTGCAAATCACAATTACTTGCATGATTTAACATACTACTTCGTGTTTGACCATATAAGAATCCTTATTCATGTATATTATGTGTGGGTGTGTCTGATGATGGTGCAATCCAATATGCTTAGAACTCAGAGTTATGGTAAGTATTTCACATTGTAAATCTTTTAACATTTTAAATATCAATTTGGGTCTGTTTATGAACAGAGGAGCAACGTTGAAAAAGTAGTTTTTTCACACATTTTGAGCAATCTGGTGCACCAAAAGGTTAACATTTAATAATAATGATAATAATAATAATATGTATACATATAAATCATCAATTTAAATATTCATATATTTAGTTAAATAGTATTGATGTCTTTCGTCGACTTATTTTTATTTTAATCTGTTCAAGTTGCCATATAGATATTATTATGTTCAGTTAGAATCGGCTAATAAACTTTCCAAAGATAATTTGTTCCCATATATATATATATATATATATATATATGTATACCTTAATTACATATATGTATACCTTAATTACATATATATATATACCTTAATTACATATATATATATATATATATGTATACCTTATTTACATATATATATATATATATATATGTATGTATACCTTATTTACATATATATATATACCTTATTTACATATATATATATTTATGTATACCTTAATTACATATATATATATATATATATATATATATATTTATGTATACCTTATATATATATATATATATATATATATATATATTTATGTATACCTTATATATATATATATATATATATATATATATATATTTATGTATACCTTATATATATATATATATATATATATATATATTTATGTATACCTTATATATATATATATATATATATATATTTATGTATACCTTATATATATATATATATATATATATATATGTATACCTTATATATATATATATATATGTATATATATATATATTTATGTATACCTTATTTACATATATATATATATATATATATATATATATTTATGTATACC